>PVIJ01005145.1:0-107652 GCA_004024925.1 Scalopus aquaticus
GGCACAAAATGGAATGGAATAGAAAAGAACACAAGGGACCATGGAGATGGATCACGGGTGAATTGGTGGTGGGCTACCCAAGGGGAATACAAAATGTAAAAGACATAAATAACAATAAAAATATATATTATTAAAAAAAAAAAGAATTCTAACCTTTAAAAAAAAATAGGCATGTTATCAAAAACAAGCTGATAGGAATTTGTAGAGCAGTTTTTAATGCTGCAACTTGGAATCTCTACACATTGAGCCCGTCCTCTGTACTTCTACAGCATGTATAATGATAATGAAATAGAGATTTTGCCCAGAACATCACTTGGCACATGTAGTTATCCAGTAAATATTTGTCAAGTGAATGGCTTAGTTAAGGAGGAAAGAATCGTTTCTTATAGTGTCATATTCTCCTATAGTATGTACAAAGGAAGATAGTAAACACTTATTTTAGCTAAGCTTTCCATTACAAAGGTCAAAACAAACATTTTCTTATTCTTACTAAACTAGAAAATCCATTCAATCAGAACAACTAATTTCTCAAATATACTAATAAAATATACATATGATCTAATTTTGAAAATAATCAAAACAACATATTTTAACTTTTTTTACTGAATTTAGATATATTGAAAAAGAAGATTGATAGAGTTATTTGAAAAGCAGGTTTTGGACTTATTTACAGATTTTAAATATCAGCTGTCCCAGTGTACATTAATATATCAGAGTTCCTCTTCGTCATCTTTCCTTAACTCTTACAATTATATATGGCGGTTGATTTGTTGATGTATTTTTAATGAGGTGTCATTGGCTTTTAATACTATATATTTGTTAGAATTACAAGTTCACACTTCTTCAAATGCATGTTAACCATACCACACCCACCACCAAAGTACTAAGAACCTTCCACCACAGTCCATTGAACTCCCTTAACCTCTTCCTCCCACCTACCCGGCTCTGGTAACCTCAGTTCTGCTGTTAGAATCCAATAAATGTGATAATTTAATACATGTTATATAAAAGCAATAGTAAAATATACTTATTTTTCTGTGTAAAATGTGCACAGAGAATTATCAACTAGTCAAAAAAAGGTGTCACTCAAATTGCATGTATCACAAACTCTATTTCTAGGTCTTTATTTTTTTATTTTTTTAAAGACTTACTTATGTATACAAGAGCTGGAGTGTAGGCCAGAGGTATGGGGGGCGTAAGAGGATTCAAGAGACAGAGTGGGGGAGCAGAACAGGCAGACTGACTGAAATACACTGCTGAGGGGAACAGCGGGTGAGATAGGAGAGGTCTGCTGCACCATGTGCGTAGCTCCCTGGCTTGGAATCTAACTCGTGCCTCAGTGGCTGGCTATAGTTTCATAGTGCTGAGGCTTAACCCCTTGCACCACCAGGGAGGCCCTCTAGGTCTTTATTTTTACAATGAAAAAAATTTGCACTTCTTATGTTGTCTTCAATGCTTTAATGCATAGAACTCCATGAAGAATGTAATACTAAGAATTTAAAGTTGTTCAACTTAAGGCAATTCAATCATACCTCTCTTTTAAAAAAAAAATAAGTCAGATCTTTGTGCTACCGGTCATGATGTCTGATCTGCTTTCAGGTCATGCTGTAAATAGGAACATAAAAATCAGGCATGGGGGAGGGAGGAACTAAGCTTGAGTTCCCATTACAGTGAAATTTTGATTGGCTTTGAAACACTGACAGTTTTGTACCATTACTTCTTACATACTCCCTGTATATGAATGTAGGTCCAATATATATCATTGCATCTAAGAGAATCTGTATGAGAAATTTAGTGTCACCAATACCAAGGATTTCTGATGGAAATTAATCCCATCAGAGATGAAGTTATTTTAAGACTAATAGTTCTGATATTTTTAATAAAAAATTTGTAGTCTCCCATGGCACAATATTGGCACATTTGGAAAATCTAGGGAATGGAGGTGGTAATTAGACCCATACAGATTTTTCACAGCCCTTCTTTGACAGGATATGGGCTTCTGGGCAATCTGAAAGCTGTTCTGGACATTGACCTTGGCTAGGGAAGAATAATGTCATTCATCCTTCTGTTTGTGAACCTCTGTTGACTGATTCTTGAATCACATGTAGAACAGCCACAATTAGCTTGGCTTAAAGTACATTTTCACAACAGTTTTTATAGTAGGAAGAAGTGTTGCATGCACTGTATGTCTATGCAAATTCACTTTCTCTTCATGCGTGACGGCATTGAGTGCAGAGAATACATCCAAGGCTGCTTTCCTCTCTGGGTCTCTGAGGGTCACATTTCCTTCCTGCAGTAAAGTGGGGTGGGAATCTCTCGGAATCCACTCTGTTTTCCTGCCCTTTTTTTTTCACTCCCAGTGAAATATGCAATAGATCAAACCCATTCCCTTTGTTGATGTGTTCGGCTTTCCTTTCCCATGCATCTGACTTCAGCATGTTTTTCGTAGTCTTCAAATGAATTGTGCGTGAAACGTACAGCAGCTGCCTAGAACAGATAAAGCACAGCATTGGGTTGTGGAGCAGTGTGGTCAGGTCTTCCCTTTCTAAGCTGCAGTTTGCTCCTCTGACAGTCCCCTGAGTTCTCAACTGCCAGAGTTCAAGGAAATCTCAACTGACTGTTGATTCTAGTAGGAAAAAAAAAAAATCAGTTTAAAATTCAAAGTACCCAGTAATTATGTATGAAAAAAAAATCTCTAAGTCTCTATTTTAGAGAGTAAAGGGAAAAAGAGGTAGGAAATCCCCTCAGCAGTTTTATTGAGAAAAAAAAAATCACATCTTTGTTACCTTCATAGTGCTAAGTTAAAATAATAATGTAAGAGAAGAACTTGGTGGGCATATTTTTAACTAGATTACTAATATCCACAACATCCAGTAGAGAGCTCTGGACATACCCTGCCTGGTTTCCACTCAGAACTGCACGCTGTCACACACCTACTGCTCCTCAGGCGGCTTGGTGGTTATTGTAAATCAGGAGCCCCACCCTTTTGATCAGATAAAACTAAAATATGATGATGACGGAAAAAAACATTATATGCATAAGCCAGTGTTTATCAATGTGTATATGACTTCTGCTATCTAAAATGAAAGTCTGTTGTTGGACTTCTTAGTAAGTTTGCAACAGCATTTTAAACAATACTAGTAAGCTGCCTTCATGGGGCTAAAATTTTTTAAAGCTTTAAGTTATTCAGCATTGATTTGTATCATACTTACATTGAGTTTTTAAATCACATGCACTTCAGGTAATACATTTTGTTAGTTATTTTGCACATACAATAAGACTTCCGTTGTTCAGTGAACAATCTACATAAACGTACTTGTGGTCTTCCAAATCCTTACTCGCTTTTCTAACCCAGTGGGTAGCCTTAAACTCCTGTTGTATTGAAATTCCGAAGCTATCACTGGCATCAGTCTTTTGGTTCTATGACAAGCTGTGATAGTCACCAGTGGCATGATGACAAGCTTTTATAGCCATTTCCTTCTACTCCTGTAGGAAAACTTGTACCTGATCTTATTGTCTCTCTCTACTCTTTTTTTTTTTTTAAGATTTATTTATTTATGCATACAAGAACTGGGGTGTAGGCCAGAGGTGTGAGGGGTGAGAGAATTCACCAGAGACAGAGCAGGGAGCAGAGCAGTCAGATCAACCAAAACACACTGCTGAGAGGAGCAGCGGGCAAGACAGGAGAGGTCTGCTGCCTTATGTGGAAAGCTCCCTGGCCAGGGATCGAACTCGCACTGCAGTAGCTGTGATAGCTTCATAGTGCTGCGGCTGAACCTGTTGTACCACTGGGGAGACCCTTCTCTCTACTCTTTTAAGATGACTTAACATCTGGCCAATCTAAAGTTATCGCTCTTTTTTTTTTTTTTTTTAGCTTTTTCAGGCTTTTAATGGTCTTTCTACACCGTTAGTAGTGAGGCAACGGGTGCAGGGCAGGCCCATGCAACACTGATAATTTCACTCTTCAGCTTAAAAACCTTTGTTTTGATTGCTCACCAGGATGGATTACTGAAGTGATAAGCTACTGATCACTATAGTCTAAGGGTACATGGGTGAGAGGAAGTAGCCAGACCCAGTTCATTGCCTCCCTATAATCTTAAAAATTTCTTCTGGTGGCCCCAGTGTACTATTCAGATGTTATCATTTTTAATTTGGGCCTCTACTTAAAAGGTTTGAAAGCATTACTTTAAAGGAAAAGTTCTAAACTGAGTCCTGAGAACCTCTGGGAGAGCAATGGTAGATTTCAGGATACTTGTGATCCTTCATAAAATCTGGAAGAGAGGTGTCCTCAGAAATTAAATTGGATTGTACTCTCTAAAGTGGTTTAAAACTACAGCTCCATAACATCTATTGGTCTTAAGAAGGTGTCCTGTACCGCTTTGATAACCTCACTAGTGTCCATTCTTTTCACGCACCTTGCATTTCAACCATAGCAGATTACTTGTCATCCTTCCAACCTGCCAGTGTTTTCAGCCTCATCCTTTTGTAACTTTATCTCCATTGCTTCCTACTTCTTACCTTACACTTCAGCAATGATGAATTGTTTACAGCTCTCTGATACACACTTTGAAGCTTCAGTGCTCTGTCACATGTTATCAATTTAGAATGCACCCGCACTCTGCCTGGTGAACTCCTCTGCATCTATCAAGACCCAACTTTGACCACATTCCTCTTTGAATCTCATCTTATTCCTTCTAGAAGAATTCACTGTTCTTGCTTATGTTGTCATCTTATTTTATATTAATGCCTACATCATTGCATTCCTTTCAGTTTATACTAGTGATTTCAGTATACTTTCCTTTCCACCATACTATGCTACTTAAAAGAAAGATACAGAATGTATTCATATTTCTATACCATACAGGTTACTCTTGGGTGATGCTTAATACATACATATTTATTTTTTTATACTTTTCTCCATCTGTGAAACTTGAACTTAGTCTCTCAAGATCCAGTTAACACAACACATCTGGACAATCTCTTTACTGTTCAGATTAGGAGGAACTACTCCTTCTTGGCGCCTACTAGTCCATACCCAATCTGCCTTTCCTTCCTTTGCCGAGGTGTAAGACCTGACACCTTCCGTTAGCAGGCTCAGTCCCACTCATTTTTTTTTATTTAATCTTCACCAAGAAAACAACCAGCAGTGGTTTCAGTCCCTCCCTTGAATGTATTACCCACACCACGACCACCACCACCACCAGCAGCTCCTATCTGTTTAGAACTCTAATGTCTTTACTTGCCAGTGCACTCACGATCTCTCTCTCTCTCTCTCTCTGAAAACTGGATCTGAGGCTTAATCTGAAGGAGAGGATTTAATAAGAATCATAATGCTATTTCTCTGCCTCTCAGTATTCCTACCACAACTTAGAAATCACTGTCCAACCAGGTATCTTTACTTCCAACTGCTTGTCACTCTGTTAAGAAAGACTGAACTTATAGTTAGATTTTTTACTGAGGGTCTGTCAGGTCTATTTTCTGCTTTGTCCCTTTCCTGTCAATCTTGGAGAAAATTGTCTAGGGACAATATTTAGTAATCCTTAATGCTTAACATAATGACTTCCTCAGAATAGATGCTCAACATTAATGAGTAGACAAATGAACATCCAGCAGCAGAGACTGTTGAGTACTTGTCTATGGAAGACAATTTAGGCCTCCCTGGTGGTGCAGCGGTTAAGCGCTGCACTGTGGCGCTGTCGGCAGCGGTGAGGCGAGTTTGATGCCTGGCCGGGGAGATTCCCACATGGCACAGCAGACCTCTCCTGTCTCGACCGCTGTTCCCCTCAGCAGTGTATTTCCGTCAATCTGCCTGTGCTGCTCCCCCACTCTGTCTCTGGTGAACCCCGTCCCAAGCCTCTGGCCTGTACCCCAGCTTGTAGGCATAAATAAATAAATCTTTAAAAAAAAAAGACAACTTAATCCTTGACTCCAATTATTTCTTGACTCAGAAGAACGTGGTTACCAAATCTTTTACTTAGTCAAGAGAAAATGGACTCCCAGATTTTTATGTGAACTCTAATGTCTTTACTTTAGACACCCAGATTTTTATTTTTTGTTTTTTAAAGATTTTATTTATTTATGCAGGCAAGCTGGGGTATAGGCCAGAGGTATGGGGTGATGAGAACATTCACCAGAGACGGAGTGGGGAGCAGAACAGACGGATCTACTGAAGTACACTGCAAGAGGAGCAGCGGGTGAGACAGGAAAGTCTGGGGCTCCATGTGGGAATCTCCCTGGCCGGGGATCGAACTTGTGCTGCAGTGGCTCTGGATAGCTTCATAGTGCTGAGATAACCCGTTGGGCCACCAGGGGGGCTCCAACTATTTGATATTCTCGCGAGGAAGAGCATGATCCAAATCCACTGTGGTGCCGCTGTACAAGATAAAATAGATAATCATGCAGTAGAGTCAGACAGCAAGGGTGAAAAAAGATAGGCTAGTTTTCTCTCTATGGTCTTTAGTGCCAGTTGAGTGTCTATTTCGGGGAAAGGGAGCAACAGGAAAAATTCCTCTGTAGGAATTGTCATGGTAGAAACTAGGTTCTTTTGATTCCTGGTCATTGTTTCCTTCAGCCTATCAGATGCCATTGCCAGAAAAAAAAAAAAAAAAGATACAGGAAATCTAAGGCCAGAGATACTAATAGGCTGGACAGGTAATTTGTATCCTGTTCACTGAAGAATAACTATAGAATAAGGAGCTCAATGGGTCAGTTACTTTGGTATCATCTGTCAATAACTTGTGAAAAAGAAGCCCTGGCAAAATATGGAGTCAACAAATACTTATTGAATGGAAGAATGAATTAATGGACAGATTTATTGTTCTATATTTATGGAAATTTTTGGAAAAATGTTCAGTGGCTATATCACTTTTTATCAACAGGAGTTAAAAATGAACTATTCGTAATTTCTGTGCATTGAAGAACACTGTCTAGAGATTTAAAAGGCAGCCAACAGTAATCCCAAATCATGTCTGACAAGGGATTACAATCTAGAATGTATAAAGAATTCCCACAACTCATCAACAAAAAAAAAGACAAGCTAATTTTTAAATGGCAAAGGGCTTTAATAAATATTTGTCCCAAGAAAATAGACAAATGGCCAATAAACACATACAAAGATATTCGACATCACTAATCATTAAAAATGTAAATCGAGGGGCCTCCCTAGTGCCACAAGGGGTTAGGTCTCAGCACTATGAAGCTACTGGCAGGCACTGCAGCACTAGTTCACTCCCCAGCCCGCGAGCCAATCTGCATGGTGCAGCAGCTGCTCCCTTCAGCAGTGTATTTCAGTAGATCTGCCTGTTCTGCTCCCCATTCTGTCTCTGGTGAATCCTCTCACACACACACCTCACCCTGCACCCCAGCTCTTGTATGCATAAATAAATAAATCTTGAAAAAAAAAATGTGAATCCAAGCTATGAGATGCCTCTTCATACACAGTAGGAAGGCTAATATAGGAATAGAAAGTAACAAGTATTGGTAAAGATGGATAGAAATTGGAACCTAGTGCTTTACTGGTGGGAATATAAAAGGGTACAACTGCTATCGAAAACGATATGGAGGTTTTCAAAAAGTTAAACATAGAATTATTATATGAGCCAGTAATCTCACTTTTAGGTCTGTATCCAAAAGGATCAAAAGCAGGACTAGAACAAATGTTTGTACCCATGTGCCAGAGTCCAGCTCCTGCCAGATTGGGGTTCCCAAAAGGAGGGGAGGCATCATCGGCGTATGATGAGGCAGGAACAGTCAACTCGTCCTGGTGCCAGTCTCTCGTTTATTTAATTTTGGTGGGTCTTTTATACGTTATAAGTGGGCAGTGGGATTACATCAGTATAAGCATAAAGAGGAAAAAAGGAGAAGAGCAAAAGTAGGTAAAAGGTGTAACCTATTATCTATAGCAGCAGAGCATGTGGATCTGCTCCCGAAGATCATCTTCATTGGTTGATGACTCTTTGAGGTCAAGCCTTAAATTCCCCAGCCAAGGACTCAATCCTATCAACACAGCGTTCCATAGATCAGCTTCTGGGGTCCTTTGTCATGCATCAGTCCTCAGCACTCCGGGCTGTCCCAGGCGTACCTTGTGATACATTCCCTTCCCCTAAGTGATCTGCTTAGAGGATGAAAGGCACCTTGTAGGGTTGGGCTCCTAAGGCTAATTGACAGGGCAGTACTTGACCTTGGGAAGGAAAGCAGAGCTTGCAGATAACTAAATGGTGGGTAGTCAGGCTGCTTAGAATTAGCAGACCCACACACCCATACTCATAGATAAATGATCCACAATAGGCAGAAGGTGGAAGTCATCTAAATATTCTTGAAGAATAGATCCACAAAATATACACACACACACACACATAGATATAGATATATAGATATGGTGAGTTTGTAGGTATAGATAAATTAGTCCTAAAAAAGAATAAAATTCTGATGTATTCTACAATATAAGTGAATCTTAAAAAGACGTTGTGCCAAGTGAAACCAGCACTGAGGAAATATGCTGTATAGTATATACAGAAGGAAAAAACACTGTGTAATTCTATTTATATGAAGTATCTGGAGTAGTTCAATTCACAGAGACAGAAAGTAGAATTGTGGTTAGCAGGGGCTGGTAGGAGTCTGTAATGGGAAATTGTTGCTTAGTGGTGCAAAGAGTTAATTCGGGAAGATACAACATTTCTTGAGATGGACAGTGGTAATTGTTATACAATATTGTGAGTGTACATAATGCTGCTAAACCATATACATAAAAATGGTTAAAATGGTAAATTTTAAGTATGTTTTACAACAATTTAAGAAAGCAAATTACTTTTGATCATGATCTTCATCTCCATTTTCCAGGATCTTTTGTGCCTTTAACCTATTTCTTCCAAAATCAGGTGTTCTACTCTGTGTATAAGTAGATACATAGGAATGTTTGTGTGTATGTCAGTGTGTGTCTGTGTGTGTGTGTGTGTGTATGTGTACGTACTGTGACAATTCAAAGATTTAAACAGTCTTGTTGCTCCACGGATGCACTAGCTCTTGATGTTTTTAAATATTCGTGTCATATAGCAATTCCCATGGTGTAAGTGTTGTCCCTTGGGATTTGTTCATCAGAAATAATGCTTTTCGGGCCTCCCTGGTGACGCAGCGGCTGAGCACTGCGTTGTGGAGGTGTCAGCAGCTCACGATGCGAGTTCCACACCCAGCCGGGGAGAATCCCACATGGTGTGGCAGACCTCTCCTGCCTCCCCCGCTGCTCCCCTCTGAAGTGTATTTCTGATCTGCCTGTTCTGCTCCCCGCTCTGTCTCTGGTGGGCCCTCTTGCCGCCCCACACCTCTGGCCTGTACCCCAGCTTGTATGTATAAATAAATAAATCTTTAAAAAAAAAGAAAAGAGGGCCTCCCCAGTGGCACAGCGGTTGAGCGCTGCGCTGTGGAGCTGTCGGCAGTGGCGACGCGAGTTCGACGCCCAGCCAGGGAGAATCCCACATGGTGCGGCAGACCTCTCCTGCCTTGCCCGCTGCTCCCCTCAGCAGTGTATTTCTGATCTGCCTGTTCTGCTCCCCACTCTGTCTCTGGTGAACCCTCTCGCCACCCCACGCCTCTGGCCTGTACTCCAGCTTGTATGTATAAATAAAAAAAAAAAGAAAAGAAAGAATGCTTTTCATTCTCCCCCTCTTTTTTCCAACCCCATTGCAGCCACTGCACTTAAGTCCCATGTAACGTCACACCTACATAGTAAATAGGCTCATCTTTTTTATTTGGAGTCCACACTATTATGCTTATTTCCTTTTTCTACTTTTAACTCTTAACTCCTACCTGTTGACTTTCTAAAATACCACCTTTTCTTAGTAGATGATTCTACTTCCTAGCTCACAAAGACTATATGAAGCATGAATGCACTTAACTTCCTGCCCTTCCCCCAACCTCTACAAACATATCTGCACATACTGTCACCTAGTTTCTTTCCCCTGGCCCAAGGAGAGATTCCAAACCCTGGTCCTAATCCAGCCAGCTGAGCTCTGGGTCTCCTGCCCTCCCTCCTCCTCCCTGACCTGGATAAGTCCGCTGTCTCTTTTCTTCCCTGTTTTTTGTACTCTTCTTTACCTTCTTTTTAGCTCATAAACAAGCTCAAGTAAGTCCTTCTCAGCTTAATAATAAAAAAAAAAACTAAAATATGCTTTTCTCATGCTGCCACCTGAATTTCTCCTTCTGTTCTCTCCCAAGTGTCTGGAAAATCTAGACTCTGTCCCCTTTCTCCATTCTCTTCCCACCACTACAGCTGCCTTCCCCCGACTCTCTATGCAGCTGCTTTATACATGTTACCTGTGGCCACTTAGATACCAAATCCAGTAAGCAGTTTTCATCCTTTGTTACCTAATTCGTCTGCAGCTTTGACACTGCTGGTCAAAATATGTTTGGTTGAATGCCTGACCACTCAACATCCCTCCTTACTTTTCCTCTGCTTCCTTCCAGCTGCTGGTGCAATCCGCTGGTGTGTCAATTGTGGTCTCTTCTCAGTCTATATATCTGTGAAACCTCCAGGCCGATGTCGTTACATGAGGTGATGACTGTGAAATCCCTCTCTCTTCCTCAGTTGCCTCCTGTTTCCAGACTCCGTTGTATACTGGACGTATGAACTTGAATGTGTAGCACATTTTATTATAATTCCCTTCCACCTCTCACCCCTGTTTTCTGTATCCTGATAAATATCAGAAACATGGAAAAGATAGATATTATTCCCTCTTCAATATGCCTAATCTAATTAAGCGTGAAGTCCTATGCATTTACTAAAATATCTCTTTGAACCTGGATTAGGATTAGGGTTTGAAACACCTCCTTTTGGAACAGGGGAAAGAAACTAGATTTTAGTATATGCAGCTAAGCCTTTCTGGTTCTTCAACTACTTAACCAGTAGTTCTTTAATCATTCATTCAAGTAAAGTACATCATATCATCTTATAAAATATTCTTTGCTATTAAATTCTTGGTTATATTTTGTAAGGCTATCGGGAATTTAGACCAGAAACTATTAAATTTTAGAAAATTGCAATGAAATACCATCTCTACATGTGGGATAATTATTGAAAGAACAGAAAATAACAAGTGTTTGGCAAGATGTGTAGAAATTGGAACACTTATGGACAGTTTAGGAGGGTAAAATAGTGAAAATGTTGTGGAAAACATTAAGGCAATTTCTCAGAAAATTAAACATAGAATTACCATGTGATCCAGCAATTCCGCTTCTAGGCATATATCCAAGAAAATTGAATGCAGGGGTGAGAATAGATATTTACAACCATGTACATGACAGCAATATTCTCAATAGCCAAAGATGGAAACAACCTAAATGTTCATTGATAGATGAATGGATACATATATTTATGTGTGTGTATGTATGTATATGCATATGTATGAATGAATATTATTCAGTCTTAAAAAAGGAATTAAATTCTGATATATGCTCCAACATGGGTGGACATTGAAGACATTATGCTAAGTGAAATAAGCCAGACACAAAAGGACAAAAACTGTATGATTCTACTTATGAATTACCCAGAACAGCTCAGTTCATAAAGACAACAAGGAGTGGCTGTTGCCAGGAACTGGGAGGAAGGGGTAAGAGAGAGTTATTTATTGGGCAGAGCCTCAATGTGGAATGATAAAAAGTCTCTGGATATGGATGGTGGACAATGTGAATATGTTTAGTGCTACTGAACTCTGCAGTTGAAAATGGTTAAAATGGTAAATTATCTTTTACAAATGTTGCCACTGTGTTATTCAAACCAGGCTGCTATGACAAAAATACCTTAGACCTGTGACTTAAACTGTGTGAGCTTAACAATCTTGGCTAGGACATGCAAAATCAAAAGTGCCAGCAGATTTGGTATCTTGTTGAAGACAACTGCCTTCTTGCTGTATCCTCATATGACTGAAAGATTATATCTCTCTCATGTCTTCTGAGGTCACTAATGCCACTCATGAGGACACTAACCTGTGACCTAGTTAGCTTCCAAAATGTCCGCCTCCAGGATAATCACACTGGGGATTTGAGTTTCAATATAAATTTAGGGGGGAACTAATATTTAATCCATTACAACCATAGTTTAAAAGTAGAATATATTTATCAGATTTTTTCAAAACCGTTATTCTTGAGATGTCTTTCTTTAGAGTTCCAGAAACATTTACTTTGTCCTTAGTAATGCAAGGGGCTGTGAACTGGAGTAAGTGGTCTCTTAACCAGAAGGATATAAAAAACTATTTACCAGAAACCACCAGAGTTGTTGAAAGACACTTTGAAACTCCTGGGTGAAAAAAATAGAGAACAACTGTAGATTCGAGATTGGCTCTGCCTCAGTGCCTGTTCCTCCAGTGACTTGGAGATTTCTTCACGCCTTTCTTTGCATTCCTCCAGAAGTTCAGCAGTAAAGTGTGTATTTTCCAACTTGAACGGGACGGTTCTACTTCCATTAAAGCAAACAATAGTATGATACATCCCAAAACAAAATAAAACTAAACAAGCACAAAAAAAAATTTAGAAATGCATGCTATTTTTTTTCTAAGTAATTACAAAGCACTCCAAAAGCTAAATATAAAAGAAAAGCAACCCAAGATCAGAACAAAGCCTTTGGGAACTCTCTCAGGAAAATATGTGTGTCATTGTTAACAGCTAAAGTAAATAACCATGCAAACCCCAAACTGCTTATCTGTGTGGTTTCCATAGTGTCAATATATATGCAAAGTTGGTCTCCACTGCATGGACAGTCATTAAAGGTCATGAAAGTAAAAACAAAAGTCAGACTTGTGAATTTACAGACGGTGAGTGCCAGATTTCCTTCACATTTTCTCAGTTCCAGAGAAGTGAGCGAGAGGTGGCAGTAATGTTCTTTCTCTCTCTCTCTCTCTCTCTTTCTCTCTCTCGCTCTCTCTCTTTTCCTCTCTCCCTTCTCCCTCCTCTTCATCTCCCTCCCCCCCGCCCCCTCTCTTGTGAATTAAAGCATTATTTTCTTTGGGCCCCAGAAAATAGAATTCAAATTTACAGTGAAAGGTTACCCATGAAAGAGATGACCTGTTCGTTTAATATATCTTTATTTTCATGCGTAATTGCACCATAGTTAAAATGAGAGTTATTTCCTTTAAAACTGACTGCTTTGGAGGAAAAATAAGCACTCTTCCCAATTTCCTCCTCATCAAATTAAAATATCTTCAAACAAATAAATAATACAGGAATACCTGCTGTAGTACATAGACTCAGGATGACAAAAATAGTGCATCCTACATTTTATTTGGTTGTGCTACAGTTTTTAAGCACAGATTGGGACGTTGCTGAAATGTTAGGTGGATGTGGATAACGAATTATATCAGTTGAAAAAGAAACAAGCCTCCGTAAGATGAATTTTGCCTTGGTACTTAGAAATTTAAATAGTAGCTCCTGGGGAATCGTTTTTTTGTTTTTCTTTTGCATTTTTTTTTTTTTTTAGTGGAAAAGTATAGAAATGAAACAGTCAATTCTATAGCACTTATTGAATAATTACTACATGCAGGGCACTCTGCTAGGTAGTTATGAGTTATTTGAAGCTCACATCTGTTGAGCAACTTCCCCAAGGTCTCAGTGCTAATAAACAACAGAACACAAGCTATTGCAATGCTAAAGTTCATCCTTTTAGCTCCATCTCTATGTTACATCTCAATTTCATTTGTTCAGAGGGCAAGGTTCTGCTTTGCCTTACCTATAGAGACTTCCCCCCTCTCATCTGACTGAGCCCCTAGAACAGTCACCTTATCAGTCTCACCTTATCAGTCTCTCCTCTGAATCCAGGCAGTCAGTAGGTCTTATTAGTTGACTTAAAGTTTCATGTACGTGCTACTGCTGCTATCGTTAATAGTCCTGCTTCTATTACAATCATACTAATAATAACAATGATAATTGACATTACTCACTGAGTACTTATTGTATGGCTAGAACTAGATTCAATTTGTAAGCCTTTTTTCACTTGATGCTTTCAGAGGTGGCTGGAGGTATGTCCTCTAACAAACCCCTCTTGGGATTAGAACCCAACCCCTTTTATTTATTAGTCATGTGACCATGGGCAAATTATTGAACTTTTCTGACTCTTGATTTCCTTACCTGTAAAGTAATGAGAAGTAATGAGAGTATTCAAAGAGGGTTGAGAAAATTAAGTAACGTAACAGTATACCTAAAAGATATTGGCTACAAATTATAATCACTAATAACACAAATGTTAATAGTTTCATCCATCTAAAGCCCCTGCTTTGTTCGTACTGTCTTGCAATGGGAACTTTTGCCTTGGTTTCCAATTTTTCTTTATTCCAGTTCCCTGCCTGGAACCAAAACCCTATTTTGCACCCAATCCAGTTGGCTGGATCTTTTACACTATGCTCTGTCCTTGTGTTCCCCATTATCAACTGCTGACTGGGATGCTACATATTACTCAACTGTAATAGAGTCAGGATACTCTAGCACCTGATACTGAATTTCTCCATTGTTGCTCTATGAGAGGCAAACTAGATCCCTTTAGCTCTATCTTTGATCAAATTTCTGTTCAGCCTGCCCCTTTGTTAAATCTAATTTGAACTATTGAGCATTTTCCATTTTGAAATTCTGCTTCTTGACCTTCTCTGCTAGCTGTCTTGAGTTCATCTTGAGTTCAAACTCACATAAGATATAGCTTATTGTTTTACAGTTATAGAGGACTCCAGGATAGGACTCCTGCCATAAAAGAACTTATAATCTTTATAAAATAGGAGAAAAAAAGAAGACGAAACATCCATCTCCTCGTACTCCATGGGTCTCACCTCGCCTGTGTCAGGTCATCAGCTTGTTACTGGACAAAGGGTCTAAAAACTAACTGGTTGGTCAGAACCTCTCTTACCACTTCTGCATTTGTCACCACAAATGCAAAGAATATGGCCTTTGGTGCAGCAAAGAGAAAAATATATATTCTAAATAACGGGGTAGAGACAGGGGAAAAACTAGTAGGATAGAGGAAGAAGGAGAGCGATCCAGTGATGTACCAGCGGTGTGAGGTAGAGTTATAGCTACAGGAGCTGGCTGGGTTCAGCAGAGGTCTGCCACTGCTGACGTCTAGGGTCCCCTGCAGGGAGTGGGCATTGACATTGTACCCTCCCTTTTGGGCAGGGTCCAGATGTCAGGGGTAGAGGTTGGCACTTTACCTGCAATAGGGCACTCCAACAAGCTCCATTTAAAAAGCTCCTGTGGTGTATTTACTGTATGCCTCAGTGATTATGCTGCCTGAAGTTAACTGCTCGTCCAAGGATACTGGTCCTACACTCTGATGATCCCTGTGCAAACAGAAAATAAGCCTCATCCCCAAAGTCTCTGACAGCTTTTGTCACTTATGGGCTCAGATGAATTACCTCACCACAGGGTGTGGAATTTGCTTCTGGATCAGTCAGTTGTTATATCCGGAAGTATAAGAGAATTAATTCACTGTGGGACATCCTGAACCAATGAAAACAGGAGACCAGACAGAGCTAAACAGATCCTTTCTCCTCTCCTTCCTATCCATTCTCAGGCAGTTTCTCAGTAAGGTTGAAGAGATGAACTTTGCAAGTGATCATCTCAGCCTGTATATGGCATATAATAGAAGCTTAGGTTAGAAAAACTTAGGATGGAAGTTTTCACAAGGTCAAAAACCAGAGAATTTTGGTAGGGATGGTTAAACTGGCTATGGAAGTTTCCAGGAATCAGAGGTGGGGCAGAGAGGATTATCAGTTATAGAAAAACCAAACCAGCCCCAAGGTGATAAATTCCAGGGTGATTTCATCAAAGGACAGTATATAAGGATGCCTCTTGCTATAGCAAAATTCAGATCATTTAAGACTGCCTGCTTGCATATGTGCAGGAGTCTTTTTTTTTTCTTTCTAATAAACATGTCTTTCAAAAGCAGCTTCCAAAATCAACATATCCATGGTTAACTTTCCCCATGGGTCTCTCCCCCACATCTCTTTCAATCAGTCCAGGCCAGTGCAGTTTCTTTACAAGTCTCTCTGCTCCTTGGGCCTCTTCTGGCTTTCCATTCTTCTTCCATCTCCTCCTGTCTTCTGTCTGTGTTCTGTGTCTCCTCTGGGTCTCCTCTCAAGCTTCTTATATCCTGCTTAGTTCCACCCTACCTTGGGTGGGACAGGGAATCTGGGGCACTCCCTTTCTCCTGGGGACCACCCTGTTACAGATCCCTGGCCAGGGAACATCTCACATGGCACAACAGACCTCTCCTATCTCATCCCCTGCTCCCCTCAACAGTGTGTTTCAGTAGATTCACCTGTTCTGCTCCCCACTCTGTCTCTGGTGAATCTCCTCATCCCCCGCACCTCTGGCCTGCACCCCAGCTATTGTATGCATTAAAAAAATTGGAAATCTAGAAGAGGAAAAGAAAAAGAATTTAGCTGAATCTTGAATAATATCAAGAATAGCTAGTATCTATTGACTTCTTGCTAAGTACCAGTCTTTGTCTTATGAGATTTACATGCATTATAGTTTTCCTCATTTTTCATATGAAAAATCTTTTAAAATAGTGATTAAATAACTTATTCAAGATCCCACAGCCTGCTAGTGGAGGAACCAGAATGGTCTTAATCACTATTAAGACATTGGTCTTAAGCCAGTAGTCTTAATCACTATTCTTTGAATAGATTTATGAAAAATACCATTAGAGGAGCAGATCAAGATGAATAGACTCCAGAACACCCCAACCTGAGGCTGTTGAGTGAAAACATGGAAGAAGAAACTAGGCATAATGGAAGACATGAACTAACAAGGGATTTCACTTGCCCTGCTAGTCTTTTGACACATTTTTTTCCTTCACAAAAACCTCTCACGATAATTTACCCCTTCCCCAACACACTCAGAACCCTAATATAAGTAAAATTGTTTTCCCTCCAAGCTTAGCATTTAATCCAGCATTTCCCTTGCAATAGTTTTCCTAAAAGAAAATAAATATCACTTTGTCAAGTATTTTCATTCCATAATTAGAGATAAGGAACTTTAAAGCACAAATATCTGAATCAGTTTTAGCTATGAATGATGATATCAAACGCTTTCCTGTTTGGATGGAGGAGGAGAGCTAGAGGGCAACGTAAGATCCGTGGAGGGGGGCAGAACAGCCCAGAGATGGGGAAGATGACCTTTTCATATTATGTGATGTATCCACTGTTTTGTACTATTCTTCTTCATCTGATAACAACCAGAGAAGTCTGGTATAACAGTCCTATGGGGACATACATACCTAGCCAAGTCATAATGGAAAACATGATGAGATTATAAGCTTAAGCAGAGATCTAGTACATGATAGAATATTTATAGAGAATGAGCAGAATTCTGTATGGAATGTCAATGCTATTAAACAAGGAAATTGTAATCAAATGCTGGGTATAATGGACTTGAATGAATGTTATGGTTCAGATTTTCTTGCAACAAATGTTATTTCAAGAAACTCCTTCATAGAAGAAAATACAAACCTAATCTTGGAAAAATAATCCATTTAGGTTGAATCATAATTAACACTATATCAACCAATATGGGCAGAATCAATAGAGCTCATGATATAAGGTTGTAACATTGTAATCTAAAAGGGGGAGGTTCCATGTCTCCTGCCCCGCTTAATGAAGGTTGGCGCTGAGTGGTTCAGGGAAGCTAAAGAGGATTTAGGCACATGGAGCAGATAGACATGTAAAGAAGAAGACGTACTTGCTTCTCAGCCTTGAATTTGCATTAGGAACTTGGAAGACATGGAAGGAGACACTTGAAAGAGATGTGGATAAGAGGCCTGTGGGGAGGCTGATAATGGCAGCCTTCATCTTGACTTGTCTATTATTTTTCTTCTTTCCTTCCAGACTGTCTAGTCCCTTCTGCCCCTTATGGTTCCCTTTGAGAAGGTATCTTAGACTTGTGGCAAACTTTCGGACCTCAGTTAGCTCCTTCTTGGGCCAACCCTGTTTGGCTAGGCCTTTACCCATGAGGGGATGGGTAAATTTGGGTGTTTCATTGGGAAACTATGTTCTTTCTCTTCTCTCTATTGCACATTAATTCTATTAAAGTTATTTTTTCTATAGAAGGTCTTACACACTAAGTTTTGTCTTTATGTGAAAGATGGCAAAACCTATTTAGAGCATGCAGATGTGGGGGTCCTGGGGAGTCCCTCAGTCTGCCCACTGACAGGTATGGTCCTTAAATGTGTGAAATACTAGGGAGGAAGATCAATAGGAACTGTCAACATTTGAGGTAAAAAACTACAATCCTATGAAGTTCTCAAGCCTCGTTTCTAAAAGTAATTTCTCCATATGTACTAAAAATGTAGGTTTTCCTTGCTCTGTTAAGTGCCCTTATATTCCTTCAGTATTCCTAGTTATGTTGCCATTTTGAAGAAGGTCATCAATTTAGTAGTATTCTGCCTGCCCACACCTTTGTTAGAGCAGCCAGGTGTAGATGAGGGACTCAACTCAGCCCCCTGATGCTTGGATACTGCCCAAGCCAGGTGAGTGGACCTGGGGTCTAAACTCCACCTCTGGCATCTGAGCGAGGAGACTGCTGGGAAGGGGGGCAGAGCTGAACCAGTGATTAGTGTCTTTAAAAGGGAGTAAGGCAGATGGGCTCTCTTTTCTCATTGGAACTGTTGTAGGAGGGAGCCCATTGGTCAGGGGTCCTTTAGGGACCCACCCCCTTTTTTCCCCCTACCCTAAAGTGATTCTTTTTTTCTTCTCCTGCATCATTTGTGGAGATTTCCATTTGTGGAGGTGGGTGGCCAGACCAAGAACTGGTTCTGACCTGGCGACAGTTTTCTAGATCTTTTGCCCAGTAGCATGCATGTTCTAGCTATTTATATCACAACAATCCCTATCTTTAGTGATCCTTTTAGTTATATCCTATTTCTCAAATATTTGGATATTTGTTTGATTAAATTTGGTTAACCTCATAGTCAGGAGGAGATCCAATGCCAGCATTCTATGTATGTCTTTCATGAAATAAGAGGAACCGATTTCATAGCAGCTAAAAGCTCCCCACAGTCTCCTAAACTAATTAAAATGAAGTAGAGTCACATTTAGTAGTAATAAAAGATTAATATTTAATTAAATAAAAATAACTTATTTTAAATTGCATTTTTCTATATTTTCCACAGTCCACTGGAAATCATTTTTATTCTAGAATTTAGTAATGCAAAATGTTGATTTTTCTATTGCTGCTATAAAAAAATTTCACAAATTTAGTAACTTAATATAAATTTTTTATCTTACTGTAAGTCAGAAATCCAGTATGGATTTCTTATCAGTCTAAAATCAGTGTGATGGGCCTGTATACCTTCCTTTTGGTTTTAAGGGAGAATCCATTTCTTTGTGTTGACAGAATTCATTTCCATGTGGTTAAAGAACTGAGGTTCACATTTCCTTCCTGACTCCAAACTGAAGGCCTTTTCTGGCTTCTCAAGGCTGTTTTATGCCTTGTCTCACAATTCCCTTCCTTCAACCCTTTCTCCTATTCCTTCTGGTAACCATTATCTCTTTTTCTCTTTTCTGAGTTCAAATTCTTATTTCTTCTATTGTTTGCATGTAATTGTTTTTTCATTATTTATATTCTGCAGATGAGACCATTGAAAATCTGTCTTCACTTTTTGACTGATTTCACTCAACATAGTCACCTCAGGTTCCAGCTATGTTGTCCCAAATATCACCATTTCATCTTTCTTCACAGCTATGTAATATTCCATTGAATATATATACTCCACAGTTTCTCTGTCCATTCATTTATTGAAGGGTACTTTAGTTGGTTTCATGATTTGGCAGTTGTCAACAGTGCTGTTATGAACGTAGATGTAGCCTTCTTTTGTTCCCCCTCTGGGGGACTTTAAAAAAATTGCTTCCCAGCTTCTGCCTGAGGAAGAACTTTTAGAACATATCTCAGTTCTCAATCCCTACTCTAAGGTTCCAGTTCAATAAATCTGCTTTAGTTCTCTGTAAATCTGTATTTTGTCAAAGGTGTCTTGGGTAATTCTGGTGATAATCTATGTTTAAACACATCACTGCTTTAGACAGGGATTATGCCAGCCAAGAACTAGCCCAGAACTGAGCCAAACTTGTTATAATCCAGAATTTTAAGATAGACATGCCTCTTTATTAACAGACATAATTTTTATGTGGCTGGTGGGATATACGTAGCATAGAGCAGGCCAAAGTCATTTAATACCACAATGTTTGCTTGGGTAATTCTTATCTAAGTGTAAAGTAAAATCCAGTGAACTCTGAAAGAATGTCATTTTACCAAAACTGAGGTTCCTGTACAGCAACCTTTTTATTTCTTGCCCAATTTTGGTGATCCCCTTTGTTCCATTATAAATAAATTCTAGAAGTTCTTTTTCAGTTGATTATTTTTAACATAGCAAGTTCGTTAGTAGAGTACCCTATTTCTAACACATGGCTATAAAGGTGAAAAAGAATTTCAATATAAAGAAAACATATTAATCACCAAAAAGGGAGTATAACAAAAAGAAGTAATGAATGAAAATTCAGTGCCTGAAATTTTATATTTTAATGATGCATTAGCTTAATGCTCAGAAAATACATCTGAGGATTGACACTGAACTGGAAAGGGGTGAAAATAAATGAGCTTCTAACTTATGTTTATCCATAGTCCATGATTATAAATATTTAATTAGGTAGATTTCTGTTTTCTTTTTCTATTCAAATTGGACCTCTGAAAAGACTACATTGTATTATTCTGAAATTAAAATACATTTCTTCAGAATGTATTAAATTAAAATAGTTTCTTCAGAATGTGGTATGTTTTGCTGACTAAACAGCAGTACCTCTTAGTAGAGGTTCAATGCTATAATTTGACCCTTCTGGCAAATTAAATACAATTATGCAAACTACTAGGATTTGGGCTTAATCTAATTAATACAGTGCATATGAAGCAGATAACAATTTCCCTGGTTGAAACTAGATTGTCTTATTTCATGTTTGAACTATGTTTTAGGAAAACATTTATACTATGTAAGCAAGATTTTGTTATCTTATGTTTTCTACTTGCTCAGCTTCATAATGGACATATTTAGGAAAATAAAGCCAAAATTGGAATCTTCAAACAATGTCATTTTTCCAGAAATTTGTAATTAAAAAAACAGGCTATTCTATCAACTAGGAAAAGAATCCAATTGGAGATTATTGCTTTTCTCTAATAAAGTGCAAATGTGGCACTACTGTAATTCTCTTTATATAGCTACAGTGTCAAATATGAAAAAATAATTCTGTTCATTTAAACATAAACGTTTAAGGATTTAAAATTGACCTAGATTCAATACATACTAATAAATTCCAATCACAAACTTTCTGAATGATATTTATAATCCTGAGATTGAATACACTCTTTTTTTTAATATGTGAATCTCATTAGCATTAATCAGTAGTACACATGTGCACTGAGCAGAAATCAGGAAAGACTTGTTTTATAGTGTCCCTAACAAGGAAACTAAAGATCTATCTCACATGGAGAAAAGAGAAGCTTTTTTCTTCCTTCTTCTTCTTCCTATAAAAGTGAATTGCATACATAAGAGAAGTTCTGGGTTAATAACACTGAGTATTAGTCTTTTGTAGAGAAGAAATGTACAGGGTGTACCAAGACCTCCAGTGTGGAATTGTCATTTCCAAGTGTGTGAACACAATCTTTACTCATTTGTCCCTTAGCTTCTCAGAGACACTGCCAGCAAGCATGCCAGTTCTCAAGCTGTATTGTGCAAAGATTTTCAATCCACAAAGATCTGGACTTTTTTTCATAGGTAATGTCAATATCATAGAGCCTTCTAAATGGCTGTTAGGGAGTAACAACTTCTAGAAATCTGTGACTTGTCTTAATTCTTCGGTTTTCACAGAGAAACACTCAGTTTGATGGATATAGAAGGAAAAGGTTCCGTTAAGAATTCTAATGCTATCTTTCCTAATCTGCTAGTAAACCTATAGTGACAGATAAATTCCTGAGACTAAAGCAGTGTAAGTTTTGTGTGGTGAGTTTATGTAAAGGTGCTGACAAACAATTTGCAGTGATATTACCCTCTATTTTCATCATGCCAGGGGACCCCCTGGGGTAGGAAGGGTGACACAGAGTCATAGTAAAGAAATGGGTGTAGGTCAGCAGTAATCTTTATGTACATTTATATTTTGTTAGTCAAATATTATGAAAAATGTAGCCCCTGTAGTATGATATAAGAGGGCCCTCAAATGTTTTATAGTGAACCATCTCATATCTTCATTTGCTTCAAAATAATCTAGGGTGGAATGAGTGGGTGGGGCTTGGATGAAATAAGATTGGCCAAGGGTTGATAATTGTTAAAACTGGATGGTGGATACTTGGAGATAGACTTCTCTGTAACCTTGTGGTTTTTGGAATTTTCCCTTATAATAAGCTTATAAAGTATTGCACTAGAAGAGTTTGGTAAGAACTACTCATATTAAATTGTCAAGTAATTTGGCTTAAAAATTCTTCCACTGGATACACAAGCAGTCAAGTTGTTGAAAGTAAAGATTAAAATGGATTGCTGAATGCTGCATCAAGATACACTGTCAATCACTTCTCTTCTGTGGAGTTACCTAGATCTACTGCTTTTACCCTTAACTTGATCACTAACCTAATCTTTATCTCTCACCAACAGTAAATAAAGGGAAACAACATTCTTGTGCCTAAAATGGGTTACAGGGTGTATTGATTGAGAGAAGCCTAAAGATGATGAAAATGCATTTCTCACGGTTACCTCTTTGCTCCCCTCTGTTTTTCTCAGATGCATCTGTATTTACCCTGTTTGATGATAATGACCATTTTCAAACTTTTAAGTGGCAAACAAATTAGAATGCATCTTTGGGTCTGTTGCTCACAACCAATTCGTCTTCAGCAACTGTTCTGCTTTTCTTTTAGCCTTGGCAAGCTATTCAGAACAACATTTCCTTCTTTTCATTCTGATTCTGGGCGATTGTTTGGTGCTGATACGGCGCTGGCTTTTCCCATAATTCAGCTCAGAGTGTTTTACACTAGGGAGTTTCAGTGTGTTTAGATTGTAAAACTTTTTCTGAACACTTTTGTAAAAGGACTCAAAGTTCTAATAGTTCTGGCAAAGTTGTTTTTTAGTAGCTCCCCCCCAATTTTTCATCAAAATTCACTTCGATTTTATTGTTATTACTTTACTCCAAAGATAATTTAAAACTTGCAAAGAATTGTCATTTCCCTTTTGATGTGTTGTTGTTCTATGTACAATGTCAGTCTTTTTTATTTAGGAATATGCTGTTCCATGGGGATAAGTAATTTCCTGATTAGTCATTAGGACTGACTCCTATGATATAATCCTACGTGTCAGCTAAGTGAGTTACGATGGGGGTTATGGAGGTGTATGCTCCTTTATAAGTAAGAAAGTTATCATTTAATGTAATCCACTTGTGTGATTATTTTACATCAGCTTTCCACATTCTTATTTCTTGGCTGATATGTACGATGATCTGATCAGTAGGTTTGAAAATGTAGTATTAGAAAAATCATGCAGACAAGTGTAAGTATTGACTGAGACCCAAATATTTCAGTAATTTATGTTTGCTTTAGTAGTGAGTTGCTATGATTTTGTTCCCTCAATGTAGGGTCTTCTGTCTTCAATAGGACGTTTCAGAAATACCTTTATTTTTTTTTAATACAAATATTAGACAGTGATGTGTTTCTGTAGCATAGTAGTCTTTAAAGTCTCCTATTCTCAAATAGCCTAATGAAACTCTGAAAATTTGTTTCTCTTGCACATTGTTACAGCTGAAAATTTTTATTGTAAGTGCAGATAGTTGCAGAGTATATGAATTTCCTGCTGTAAATATTGTATTTAAAAATGAAACTGCTGTATTACTTTTTCAGTAGTAATTAATGTAATGTAAATGTCAAAGCAATTTTGTATCCCCACCATCCATTTATAAAGGAAGTCATTAAGTTCGCTTTACAGATATTTATGTCAATTTTTTATGTCAAGTTTTACCATTCCTCTCCATCCACAGAATTTTATTCTAATATATGCTTAGACTTGGACATCTTTTATTGATGATCCCTTTTTTTTTTTTTTTTGCTTCAGCAAATATATTTGTATAAATCAAAGTTTAAATTTGAACTATTTCTTCTAATCCTCATACCCAAACTCAAACTCCTGGAATGAGTTATCATTATAATTACTATCAATATACAATTGACATACAAAAAGTTATGTTACTTACCGTAAAAGTAAATGCCATTTTATTAGAAATATAGTTCAATGAGATGAATATGAAGGAAATTAGACTTTTTTAAAAATTCTATTTCTAATTTTTTTTATTGCTTGGGTTTGGTTTTGTTTTACTGTTTATTGGCATAGCTATTGGTGAAGAGTTACAACTACTGATGAAGTTCAGCATCTATAAAATCTCTAGTTTTTATTTTTATATCTGCATATCTTTTTTTTTTATATCTGCATATCTTAACAAACCTTATTTATGTATATAAGTGGATACCTCTAGAAGGTAGGCTTCTTTGGTGTTTTATTTTAATGAAAAATATTTTGAACTCTTTTAACTGCTTCTGAGTCGTATGCCCCAAATCACTGAGTAATCTTTAATCAAGAAAGAATTTAGACTCTATCAGTGGACAACTTAATGACATTTTCTACTTGACTACTACTTCCCACTGTCTTTCTTCTAGGACCTCTTAACTGAGGAACTAAGATCTCAAAAGTTTTCCAAGACCATCCTCCTCTCAGTCTGAATGTAGCTCTTGTTACTGGTTCCTGGGTAACATGCACATCAGTAGGAGGTCGGCAGGCAACACACCCAAAGACTGACTCCTTCAGATATACAGGCAACTTGACAGAGCAGTGGAAGCTGCTAGGTGACTAGCAAGTGCAGGCCACACCTCAGATGCTGGTTCTATAGTAGAGTCACATTCTTCTGTCTTATTTTCATCTATGAACCTGTGGATACTTCTAATATTTGCCTCACAGGATTGAGTCAAGGCTCAGTTGATGATACATGTGAAAATTCTTGAGAAACTTAAAAGTGCTACCCAAATGTCAGTTGCTCCCTGCTAAGACTATTCAAACATCACTTGTCCCAACCTCTTTGATCGTCATCAGATAAATCAGGTCTGCTTATAGAGCAAGTCACTATGAAACATGCAAAAATGCAGCCCACCCATTTGGATCTGCTCTTGCGCCTTTTTCTCTGACCATTGATTTCCTAGCGAGGATCACTAACCACCTTAGGACCCTCCCCCCTTTTGCTTTGTAGAGTGTTTGGCCACTGAGAGGTACTTCTTGACTATCCTTGATTCTTTCCCTCTCATTGTACACATTATGTCGTGTTGGACAAGAGGCATTCTTAGCTTCTGCCTTGGTCTCTTGCGGTTGCATTTATTCCAGACAAATCCTCAACTGGAAAAGGAGATTGGATAGGTATATACACAATTGGACATACAATGAGAAAGAGAATTTAAGTAAATCAGCTTGTTCAGTAAATACACTAGGAAGAAAGGGGTACTGATGTGGGTGCTTTATTTTTTTAAAGATATATTTATTTATGCATATAAGAACTGGGGTGTAGGCCAGAAGTGTGGGATGGTGAGAGGATTCACCAGAAACAGTGGGGAACAGAACAGGCAGTGTACTACTGAAGTACACTGCTGAGGGGAGCAGAGGGCAAAGCAGGAGAGGTCTGCTGCGCCATATGGGAACCTCCCCGGCTGGGGATCGAACATGTGCTGTAGTGGCTACAGATAGCTTCATAGTGCTGAGACTTAACCCGTTGCGCCACCAGGGAGGCCCAGGTGTGGGTGCTTTAGTGGCAGGTGAGTGGAACATGTGCACACATGGAGGAGTAAAAATGTAAACCCCAAATTAAAGTAAAACAAAAAATAGACAGTGAGCAATTATTTACTGTGCAATTCTATATCCTTGCTATTTTCTAGAATTATTTCATTAATATTAAACTTATACTGGTATTTGTATTAAAAAGCTTAAGAAAAGTGACTAAAGGGGGCCTCCCCGGTGGCACAGCAGTTGGGCGCTACGCTATGGAGCTGTCAGCAGCGCGCCATGCGAGTTCGATGCCCAGCCGGGGAGAATCCCACATGGTGTGGCAGACCTCTCCTGCCTCTCCTGCTGCTCCCCTCAGTGGTGTGTTTCTGGTCTGCCTGTTCTGCTCCCCGCTCTGTCTCTGGTGAACCCTCTCGCCGCCCCACACCTCTGGCCTGTGCCCCAGCTTGTATGTAAAAAAAAAAAAAAAAGAAAAGTGACTAAAGGGATTTAGTAACTAGTTATGTGCAACTTCCTTTGAGGTATTAATGGCTTAATTTTATTTAAATAAAAGTATCAGCAGTATTTTGATGGTGAAATTAGACAATCAAATCCTTAACAGAGCCTTTATTTTTATGTTTTTCTTTTTTTTAAATTTTTATTTATGCATACAAGAACTGAGGTATAGACCAGAGGTATGGGGGCCTGAGAGGATTCACCAAAGACAGAGTGTGGAGCAGAACAGGCAGATCAACTGAAATACACTGCTGAGGGGAGCAGCGGGCAAGGCAGGAGAGGTCTGCTGCACCGTATGGGTCAGCTTCCTGGCCAGGGATCAAACTCATGCCACAATGACTGGCAATAGCTTGATAGTGCTGAGACTTTAACCCCTGTGCCACCAGGGAGGCCTTATATTTTCTTTCTTATTTCAAAACTCTTTTTGATTTACTGGCCAGAATTTTGCCTCCAGCTGCTGCTACAACTAGTAACTGTTGCTGTAAATTCAGTTGTATAATATTGAATGGAAAATTCCTTAACAAATTCCAGGGTCAGTTAGTTTTGTACTTTGAAGATAGACCCTGATGCCATTTAATATTGAATATCATGAAGCAAAGGTTGGAAGTTAGTTGACCTTTGCTGTGTGCCCTTTGAGAGCGTGACACTGCAGTATTAAATATAAAGCACTTAATCAATCCAAAACACTTCTCAAAAGTAAGACTTATTGAAGAAAAAAATGAACCTATCCATGAGTGGAAGCAACCCAAGACTTTTCTCTACTCACTACTCAAACCCTAGTAAATCTTTTAACCATTACTTGTACTTAGATGAAAAACTGAGCTAGAAATTTAGGCTAAAATATCTTTATATTTATAACTATATTGTTATATAGTTATATGTAATATATACATGACTATATTATATAATGTAATAACTATAGTTATTACATTATATAATATAATTACATCTATACAGCTAGATGTAATTAAATAAATCTAGTTCCACATTAACTAGCAGTGTTAAGAATCTTATGGTTGGGCCTCCCTGGTGGCTCAGGGCCTCCCTGGTTAGCTCAGAGCCATCGAGCTATCGCAGCTGCTGCAGCATGGGCTAGATCCCCCGCCAGGGAGCTGACCTCCATGGCACAGCAGACCTCTCCTGTCTCACCCGCTGCTCCCCTCAGCAGTGTGTTTCAGTCAGTCTGCTTGTTCTGCTCCCCACTCTGTCTCTGGTGAATCTCCTCCCCCACCCCACCGCCACATCTGGACTACTCCCCAGTTCTTGTATGCATAAATAAAAGAAATAAGTCTTTTTTAAAAAAAGAGAATCTATGGTTGTTCCACTAGTATTTGTCAATGAGGCCATTCAAATATCCTGGCTTTCCCAAAATCCCTTTTTCAAACAGCATATTTGAGGTGGTCTCACCTCTGAAGTTCAATTTACAATATTTTCTGGGCACAAAAGGAGGTACATTTTGAGGCCTTTTGAGACTATTTGAGAACCTGTAGACTCATTTTTTTTTTCATTTGTCATCCTCATGTAACTTAACTTTCCCAAAAGTCTGTAGATATTCTTTGCTTTTTAAATATGGTTTTTGTTGTGGCAAAATATACATCACAATAAATTTAGCATGTTCACTATTTTTAAGTGATCAATTCAGTGTTATTAAGTGCATTCACAATGTTGTGTTGACTTTTTTCTAGCTGAATAGAATTCCTAAAATGGCTGTGACAGAGATGGATGAAGTATTAGCTAAGTAACCATTGTTTAAAAGACCTTTCATAACCAGAGCTTGCTATAGGGAGCAACTATATACCACCCCCAAGACTCAGGAAAACTCCTAAGTGTTGTGTAATGTGTAACATCTTATCTTTATTGGAGCAGGATTGTCTTATGTCAGGCCAGCAAAAAGTTGGCATTGATACATAATTAATGAACTGGGAAATGGATTCATAAGATTTCTCTCTAATTAATGTCTCCCTAATATCTGATGTGAAAGCAAAGCTGCATTAATTAGAGTGGGTGTTGTGTGTATTGTGTGTGTGCTTGTGTGTGGGTGTTGTATATCTACTTGTGGGTGTAGCTTGACAATATTTCATTTGTAGCATTTTTCCTTCTCTGCTCTTACCAGCCTTCCTGATTAATACCCCTTAATCAAGCCCCTTTTATTCTTCTCAGGACCGCCACTATGTTTTTTTATGTGGATGAGGGGAACGGAGTGACAGATTGAGTGATTCCATTTTTAGATAGATGTCTGAGCATACGTGAATTAATCAATATTTCATAATCTAGGTGGTGAAAGGCCCTCCTTTTCTTAGAGCAGCTTAACTACCATTAATGTTAATTAAATCATGCAGGCAAAGCCCCTTTCTTGAGTTGATAACATGCTCTAGTGTACATCATCGTCGATTATACATCAATTCTTAATCATCTTGGGAAACAGGAGAGATAAATCCCCCTGCTGCGCCAAAGCACCTCATGTAGGGATTATTGACCAGCATTAGAATCTGAACTTGAAATCTTAATTCTTTCTTTTCTTCAAACTTACGCTACTGTTGTTAATGAAGTCAAATATTCCCCCAGGAAGGAGCAAGTGTGTATGTGTGCGTGTGTGTGTGTGTGTGTGTGTGTGTGTGTGTGTGTGTGTTTAAATGGGGTGGGGAAGAGGGAAAGATAAAGGAACATAGAAGGCTAAGAGGAAGAAATTTTTCCATTCATATTTTAGAACTACAAAAATATATAGCTCATTTTCCCAAAATGTTGAATTTGAATATATGTCTTTGCAGATGTAAAATACTCCCCGTGGCATATAGTTCTGATAGTCTTAGTTCTGGGCATAAAATAGCCACCATTGGAAAATTTGCTTTTTACTTGGCTTACTATTTCTTTATTCAACAGATATTGATGAAGGCTATTATGTGCCAGGTGCTGTTGTCTATTAAGGGCTACAAAGATAGTTAAGACTAAATTTCTGTCATCAAGGAGCTCCTTGACTAGTAGGAGAGAATGACACATAAAAAGCCATTTTAAAATGTATGGACAAGCAGTTCAGTGTGCTAGAGTTTAAATTCAAGCTGGAGATTGCTCAAAGGTGAGGCTGGAGCACTAAGGAAAGGCCACACAATGGAAAGCCTTGTGCTCCATGTTGTACCACTGTCCATGAGACCTGCTGTCACAAACAATGGTTTGCGATGCTGCAAGAGGTGTTATTACTAACAGCAGTTTAGCACAAACTTTCCATTCCCTGTATTTACCCACGCATTAAGTCTTCGGCTCGCGTCTTCTGCATCTGCCAACAAACTGGACAAGTGGGGGAGAATTAGTCTATTCTCCCCCTGATGCCAGGGTCTTTACTTCACTTCTCCCCATAGTAATCATATGCCTCAGTTTATGCCAGAATTTCTAGTGACAATTAATAGTGTCCTGTTTTGCTCTTAACAGATCATTTGGAAAGTAAATCACATGATCACCATAACTTCTCCTACATTCCATGGACAGAATATAATCACAGTCATGCCTAACTTCAAGGGAGGCTGGGAAATCTCTGTGATTTGGTGGGAAAGACATTGGATTTTGGTAAAAGCAAGGTTCTCCCTGCCACATGGGTTAAGGAACTTAAGTTTTACACTTCTTATCCATTTTCTCTTAAAACTAATTACTCATATTCCTTTGAAATCTTCTAGCTTATGTGCAAAATTATGATCCAGAATTTTTTGATCCCTAATCCAAAAATATATTTGTGTTTTTCTTAAAAATAATGGCCCTTCCTCAAAAATCTTCACAGATAAATAATGTCCCAGGAATATTTTTCTGGCTTAGTTTTTATTTTATTGACTCTTGGGAGAGTTCTATGAATTCCCAACTTGGCGCATAGATCACTGAACAATCTTAAACAGAAACTGACCTGGCCAGATTTTCATCTTAAAAAGAACACTTTGACAGCTGAGGAGAGTGTAGATTCTAGGAGGCAGAGACTTGCAGGCTGGTAGGGAAACCAATTCATATTGTTTTAGTTATCTAGGTGATAGATAATAAGGAACCTGATTTAGGTTCATGATAGTAGGTCTAAACTAAAAAAAAAAAGTTGATAAGTTTGATTGTGTAGGACCTCCCTGGTGGTGCATGGGGTTAAGTCTCAGCACCATGAAGCTATCTGCAGCTACTAAAGAATGAATTCAATTCCCGGCCAGGGAGCTGACCCACATGGCACAGCAGACCTCTCCTGTCTGGCCTGCTGCTCCCCTCAGCAGTGTATGTCAGTCAGTCTGCCTGTTCTGCTCCCCACTCTGTTTCTGGTGAATCCTCTCACCCCTCCTCCCGACACTTCTGGCCTACACCCGAGTTCTTACATGCACAAATAAATAAAATCTTTAAGAAAAAAGAAGTTTGACTATGTAAAGTTAAATGCTTCAACAAAAACAGCATGAAATTAATACTGAAAAGCAGGGACTAACAGGAAAAAAAACTTCAAACATGAATGATGTGAAAGATGTGAGGGCTAATATTCTTAATATACAAAGAGGTCTTATGAATTAATAAGAGCATTCTAATAGGAATACTGACATAGCAACTCATTGAAGAATATGAGTAGCATAAAACCTCACCAAAAATGACAAAATAGAAATAAAAGCACAAGAGTTATATTTCATTTTAAGATTAGTCACGCTTATAACACAGTCACGTGTCATGTCACACTGGGGAGACAGCTGAGAAATGCATACTTTGGTGATTTCATTGTTATAGGACTGTCATAGAATGTCATTACACAAACCTACATGATATAGCCCACTACACACCTGGCTATATGCAGTGGCCTATGGGGACCACCTTCATATATGCATGATCTGTCATGGACCAAAACGTCATTAAGTGACTCGTGACTGTATATGTACATGTAACACCAATACTATCAATAATAGTCAAGTTGAACAATTAATTTTTTTCGATGAAATATTTGTTAAGTAAATTATGAAATAGCCGTCAATGGAGTATTATACAGCCACTAACAAAGATTAGGTATTTCTATGCTTATTGACATAGAAAGATACCCATGACCTATTATTAAGAGAAGGTTAGGTAACCTCTTATATAATATGCCTGATTTCCTGTAAAATTGTCTCTGTGTGTGTGCAGAAATGTGCATGTGTGACTACAGCGAGAGCTATAAGGCTTTTCAGCAAAATATTATAATAGTGCTTATTTCAGCATAGACGGTTTAGAGATTATTTCTCCTTTTTCTCTTTATCTTCCTATATTGTTTTCAAACTTACTGTATTATTTAATTTTTAAGTAAATAGAACTTTATTATTTGGGGGAAGAAAAAACAGCAGTGTTTTAATCTCTTGGAGTAAAAATGAGGAGGATTGATGATCAGCTGTGTGTGTGGATAATGAAAGAGAAGGGTTGGACCAGGGCGGCTTGAAATTCTCTGGCACTGGATGAAAGGTGACCCTCTTCCCAGGCTCCTGTGCTTTGTCACCCCCTGTGCTTTGTAGCTTTACATCTCAGAGTCTGCTCCTCTAACTCTTTACTTGTCCCATTGCTAACCCCTTCGCACCCTCTGCTTTATTTCAGAATGTTCTCTTCATATACTTTCCTTAAATGAGTGGCAGAGGATCCGAGATACTGAACTTCATTGGATATGACAGCGAAACCGTTCTCAAGTTGGCATGGATTATTTTGATGGCAGCGTGTGCTGAGGTCCCAATCTGGTATCAGAAAAGAGGGATGTGGCACCTCCCGAGTTTAGGACGGGCCGGTCCTGGGTGATTCTGTCTCATGTTCAAGGTGGTGGTGAGAACGCTAGACACGGTAAGGATTCCTGCGGAATTCAAAGTTTGGTGGGAGGCAGGAAGTGTTTGTTCTTACATGGACTGACTGCTTAAAAGAGGAGGAAGAAGTTGGCTAGTGGAAGTAGTGGCCAGTTTTGCTAACAATTTAGAGGCACTGCCAACTCATTCTTCTCTCTTGCAGGTTTGCTTTGCAAACAATAAAGGGGGAGGAGGAGAGGGAGAGAGAAAAATGAAATAAAAATAATGCCAGGCTGTTCAGACACAAGCTTCAATGCTATCTGCAAATGTAAACGTTAAACAGAAGAGCTCCTCACTGATTGAGAAACATCAAAGATTGAAGTCAGAGATGTGTCAGCTTCTTGGATCTTATTGTCCAAAGACACCACTCCCCAGATATCATCTGCTTTTCTTGTCATCGCTGAGATCTTTGCCATTTGAGACTGATTCATCCCAGCCTTCAAGGGCCAGGGCACTTCTTAGTATGCGTTGAACCCATGCCAAACTATTGTTTCACACTATTATTGTCTAAAAGACAACGTGTACTAGAAATATGAAACGGGAAATGTCCATCTGACCTTCTTACGGTAGAAGAAATTTTCCAGAGTTCATATGCTGATGTAATTATTTCAAGATTTTTTTTTAAGTATTTAGTGAATTGATTTGTGAAATAATTGTCCTTGCTAATCTTGGGCATAGAATATAGTTTATGATCTCTCTTTTAGAGGGTAGGGCACTGAAGTTGCCACAGTAAGGTTTTATACTATTTCTAATTAAGTTTTAAGGAATCCTTTTTATTTGTTCAGTTTGTGTGTGTAAAACATATATATCTGAAAGCCATGTATAGATGAATGTTTTTATATAGTATGAATATAATATATATACACACACACATATATATATATGAGCAGAACGTCTTAATTTCTGTTTTTTAAAGGTCCTGGAAGGACCTTTAAAGATTTTTCTCCAACCTCTAAATCTTCGATACACACACCATTCCCTTCGGTTCCTGTACTGTGCTTTGTACAATTTCCTGTCAGCGCAGCAGGCAACTTCAATATCCACTGGTTGGTTGGTTCTGTGTCCTTGCAGGGCTTACAATAGACATTTCTCAGCATAACTAATCTCTTTTTAAATTTTGCCCCTATTCTCATCAGTACCAATCCAGTGCTTTGAAATAAATGGAAATGGCTGTATTCTTTGAAGGGATGAGGATTAGAGCTTCAGCTGAGTCTAGGGATGACATGAAGAGGGGGAAAAAAGCCCTCACAAATCTGGTATTTTTTTCTCCTGAGAAGGGAAAAGCAATGAGCTGTACTCTATGAAAGAAAGGAAACAGCAATTACAAGCTGGTTCCTACCACTGTACACTGGCCTTGGGTTAGAGCAAAACAGAAGCCAACCAGTTATTTAGTTTGCAAACATATTTAAGTGAAAGATTTGATTGATGTAATCATCAGGAAGTAGAGATTTTACTTCAGTTATGGTCACATCTTTTTTCCTCTTTCATTTATTCTAAGTAGTTTAATATTCTTGCTTATATTTGTTTGAATCCAGGCTCTTGTTTTATCCTCTGTCCTATGTATCTAACAAATTTCATGTCAATCTATTTTCAGTTCTCATAGAGACATTTTTGCCGAATCCCAGCTAACTTTTTCTCTAGTTAAAGTGCTATTACTAGTAACATTATTTCTAATGTCAGTTTGAACTTCTTTATTCTAGCACACACGTCATGCAGGAGGAATTCTTAACTATACTTCTAGAGAATGTATAATGGTGTTCAGTCAGGTTTTGCCTACGTCTTTGCACAACTACGAACAATTAGTTGAAAAGGGAAAAATTCAGAGTGGTCTACTGTTTTGTCTACCTGGTGTCAAACAACCTATATGAATATTTTGGGAATTTTTCTCTATTGTGTGTATTTTATGTGCATTGATGGTTGAATTTTCATTCTATAGCTATGTTGTCGAAAGTTTTGAGTGAAAATCAGTTGTTGTTTTTTCTAACAAATAGTCATTTCAGGAACAAATCCAGTCAGAAGGCATTTTGTTTTAGGGAGGGGGGGTGGGGGTGTTGGAATAAGAGGAAGTCCCATGTCAGAGGGCTATGTGCACACCTTCCTGAAATACCTCAGCCATGTGCAAACGTGATGTTATTTTAACTTATCATAGTCATTGCATTTTGCTCTTTTCATATTAAACCATAAAATCAATAACATAAACATGGTGAATATTTTTCACGAGTTGCTCTCTCTTCTCCCCAGTTTGTATTCCGTAACAGGTTTCATGTCATCCTTCCCAAAGACCTCAAAGGCTCTTAAGTGACTGATGACAAATAACACATTGTCCAAAGCTCCTTACTGTCCAATTAGGCAGAGGTCCCGTGACATTTGCATGTTCCCAGTTTGCAAAGAAATCTGACAGAAGTCCTGCCGGGGTCCGTCCATGCTGCAGCACCCCAGTAAGTCAGGGAAACACATGAACGGCAGCTGGTGAAGAAATAAAGTGAGAAACAAATGCTGTATATTTCTCGGTGTCAGTTATAGCTTCATCTTCAAAGGGAATGAGAACTTCCTTTCTCCTCTCCCCCTACCAGCTTCTGTATTTCCATTATTTTTGAAATGTTCCCTTGGATTCATAAAATATTTTGGAGCTACCTAAAAAAGATAAATTTAAGAATCAAAGCTGTGCAAGGCACCTAGCACAACTCCTGTTAGGAGGACTCAGGAAAGCAGGCTCTATCACAAGCCCATGCTGAGTTCAACATATTTTGTCTGTCACCATGTTTTGATTTCCTGCTAAATGCAATGTACGCAAGAATGCTGCACAGCAAACACTGAAAGGTGTTTTTTTTGTCTGAGCAAATACTGATCTTAAAGTTCTGGTCTCTAACAATCTCCAACGTACTGCCTTGGTAAATTGTAAAGTTGAATTTCTCCTTTTTTTTTTTAAGATTTATTTTATTTATGCATACAAGAGCTGCGTTGTAGGCCAGAGGTGTGTGGGGGTGAGAGGATTCACCAGAGACAGAGTGGGGAGCAGAACAGGCAGATCCATTAAAATACACTGCTGAGGGGAGCTGGGGGCAAGACAGGAGAGGTCTGCTGCACCATGTGGGAAGCTCCCTGGCCAGGGATTGAACTTGTGCTGCAGTGGCTGTGGATACTTCATAGTGCTGACACTTAACCCCTTGCACCACCAGGGAGGCCCGTAAAGTTGAATTTCTAAAGATGAAAGTATAGCTTGACTGTCTTGATATGTATTAATTGCTTGAATTTTTCAGAATGGATTCTAATTACTGTATCAAAATATAGAAAATGTGAGAGTAAAGGGAGATTGTTAGGGGACAACCAGTTATTTTTATTCCAACATATGGGGCATTGATGTGAATATATGCTCATAAAATATATATGGAAAGCTATGTAGAAGAACTCTAAACTCTCTTTACCTTTGAGGAAAAGAATTCAGGTCCTAGGAATCACATAATTTGTGCAGCTTACACTATTGTGATATTTGAATTTCTTTCTTTGTACATGGATAGCCGTTTTTAAAAAGAATGAGAAATGTTCTATAAATGCAAATATTTTCACTATAAGTCTTTAATTCCATAAAACTTCAAGTAAGACCATGGATAGCCAGTTGATTCTATTCTCTAGCCATGATATCCCTTGATTTTGTTTACCTGGTGATGATGGAATCTTAAAGTGGAATAATTTAGGATGGAAGGTCTCACAAGGACAAACACCAGAGGTGCTGGTAGTGACTATTATTATTCAATCTTAAACCAGCTATGGAAGTTTCCAGGAATCTAAGGTGGGGCAGAAAAGATAATCAGCCAGAGATGGGGGCAGAGAGAATTATCAGCCTTAGAACACCAACCCAATCTGACCCCAAGGCAATAATTTCCACAATAATTCCATCAAGAACAGTATAAAAGAATACTCCTGGCTCTGGCAATATGCACTTCTTGTTCTTTAAGACTGCAAGACTGCTCTCTTTCCTTCTTTTCCTGTCCTCAGTAAAGTTGCCCTGTGCTGATGAATAGGAACGATGCTAAATTCTTTCTCAGAGGGAACCCAAGAACCCCACACACCAAACCTCATCACCTGAACCCCAACAGTAACACAAACTCATGTTCTCAAACTCTTTAAAACTTACTAAATGATTTCCTCTACATTATCAGATTTTTAAGATTGTAAAACTGTTACTTCAGATCTTCTGGTTTTCATCTTAATAGACGATATATTGAACTGCAGTTTATTTCCCCATTATTCCACACACAAAAAAAATATAAAGCCAGAAGATATAATTTTCTTCAGTAGTTCCTAATGAAGGCTTATGTAATACTTTAAAGCTTTCTTTCCTTTCATATTGAACCAAGCTGTAATAGAATTACAAGGTCTAGGCTTTCAATTATGATACTCAGTTTAGCCATTTGGAGTTCCATCAGAATTCAGCTTGATATCAGCTTTATTTTATCCTAACCCAGAGATTAAGACAAAGTGTTTCGATAGCTGAGTCCCAGCATAAATTAAAAAATAAGTCAAAGGTAAATGGAGGGTGTAGAGAGGAAGTGGGCCTAGGGCTTACAGGGTATAAGGGGTTGGCCTCCACAATTTACCTCAGTCACTTCTCTGTTGAGGATAAATACCACAGCTTTTCATGCAAATACAAGACCCGATAAGGAAAAAAAAAAACTTCACATTTTCCCCCTTTTATGTGGCTTGCTAGGTTTATTGACAGAACTTGGAGCTCTATCTTTTTAAAAAAGAATTCATTGAAATAACTTTGCAGTGTAGTTTCAGTTGTACATCATTACTTCTTTTCCATTAATGTTCACAGATCTCAATTTCATTCCATTGAAAGTTGGTATTTGAATTTAGCAATATTGCTAAGATCGGTTCAAGTCATTTTTAATTGGAAAGGGCTCCACAGGCGGTGACCTGCTGTGTGTGGATTGACAGCTGAAACGATGACCAACCCTGTTCAGCGTCCATTGTGCCCGTCAGAGGTTAAGCTTACCTGACCAACAGGAAAGAGGAATTTTGTACGAGGAGAAGGCACTTTCATTCCCCTTTTTGCATTTTTTCCTTCAAGTCTATGTTTAACATCGGGCAGGAATCACCCTTACATGCTGTTTAATATTTGATTAGCTGTATAATATGGTTATGTTGTATTTAAAGGGAATGTAGTACAGTGGTTAAGGACAAAGGCTTGGATGCAAACAGACCTAAAGTCAAGTTCCAACTCTGCCCTTTGCCACACATGGGACCTCAGAAAAGTTACTGAACCTCTTTAACCATCAGTTTCTTCATTTTTTTTAAAGATTTATTTATTTATGCATACAAGCTGGGGTGTAGGCCAGAGGTGTGGGGTGGTGAGAGGATTCACCAGAGACAGAGTGGGGAGCAGAACAGGCAGATGGACTGAAATACACTGCTGAGGGGAGCAGTGGGCGAGGCAGGAGATGTCTGCTGCGCCATGTGGGAAGCTCCCTGGCAGGGGATTGAACTCGTGCTGCAGTGGCTCTGGATAGCTTCATAGTGCTGAGACTTAACCCCTTGCGCCACCAGGGAAGCCCAGTTTCTTCATTTTAAAACTACATTTGTCAGAGGAACAATTCTTTTTTTTTGTTTGTTTGTTTAAAGTGCATAGTGCAGGGTTAAAAATATGAGAGACATTCAATAAGAAGATAAAATTACTAAAACTCTTATCATTGACAACCACATAAAAAGATCAGGCAAATACATAGGAGCTACTTTCTGTCTCCCACACCTTTTGCTCTTAAGCCCTTTCTGCTCAGACACCCACCATTCCGCTGACCCCGCACTTCACCTGGTCACTGGTGACATTCCATTTCTGAGTGCAGGGGCCAGTGCTCAGTTTCCCTCTGACCAGAGCAATAGCAGCATGCGAAAGTTACCCGAACATTCCACGGATTGCGCGCTCTCTCTTTTTCCTCATTCCTAAACAGTGTTTTTCAGGGCTTAGTCCTTTGTTCTCTTCTCTATCCATTTTCGCTCCTCTCCTCACTGCATCCAGCCTTGGAGGTTGAATGTACTGCATATTCTACTGATTCTTAAATTTATAATCTCTAGTCCAGACTTCCCTCTGAATTCCAGACTTGTATCTCCAACTGCCTGCTTCTTCCCTACCTAGTGTGTCTTAGATATTATCTCGTGCGTATCACATCTAAAACTGAATTCCTTGGTCTTGCCATAGATCTGTTGCCCTACCACCATTTCAGTAAATAACAACTCCATCATTTAGTTGCTCAGCTAAATACTCAAGTCATCCTTCTCTCCTCTCCTTCTTTCTCACACTCATTCTAAACCATCAAGAAATTCTGTTGACTCAGCCTTAAAAAATCTCTCAAATTAATCACTCACCAACACTGCCTCCTTTATCACCTTCCTCACATTTCACTTGATGATGACTGGAAATTCCACCATTGCATCTCCAGCCAACATGATTAAACTATAAGGCAGTTCACATCCTGTCATATCCTTCCCAAAACTCTCTACTGGTGTTGGTTCTCGCTTAGAGTAATAAAACCACACAGGCCTTTCACAGTCTGGCCTGCTCCACCACTACCACCCACCCACCCCACCCCCCATTCTGCCTCGCTTGCTCCTTGCTGGCCACTTCTCTCCTTGCTTTTCTTACCACATACTTAACACACTACTCATATCAGGACAATTGCACTTGTTTCCCTCCCCAGAATGTTCTTCTGTGGATATCACCTCCTCATCTCCTTAACTCTTTGTTCTAATGCCTTCTCCTCCAGGTGCTTATTCTGGATAACTTATTTGAACTTACAGTCTCCTTTTACGCCAGGGCTTGGCCCCCTTCTTGCTCTGTTTCTTTTTTTTCCTCATCGTGCTTAGCACCATTTAACTTACACATTTTATTATTTCTCTTTGTTTTCTGCCTTTTCAACTTAAATGTAATTCATAGGTCAGGGATTGTTATCTGATATGTCCATTGCTATATTCCCTGTTCCAGTGCCTGACACTTAGTAGGTACTAAATAAATACTAAATCATTGATCACTAAACAGTTATATTAATGAATCCATGAGGAAATGAATGGATGCATTTGTGAAAATATGTCTGCTACCGTTTAGGGTTGGAAATATGAAAGCATACTATGCAGGAGTCAAAGATCTGGATTCTGATTTTGACTGTGGATCCTATAATCTGGATCTCTTCTGCAGACTAGCCATTGTACCTATGAGTCTTCTTTTCCTAAACTTTAAAACTATCTTGCAAGGCTATAACAGCCTTTAAATGTGAGCTTATTTTAGGGGGTTGCAGTCCTATATTTATGCAAAGAAGGAATTGAATCCTCCTTATCCCCCATATAGTCACAGTCAAGGGTTTATGTAAATCTTAACCCAGGAAAATCATTTTCCATATGAACAGATTTATTTAAAAATAAATTCCCAGTTAGATGAATATTTTTTCTAGAGATAGGAAGCTATAAAAGACTAACAGAATTAGAGCCACTGTATTTTAGGGTGTATGAGAAGGAAGTGGGAAAGGACTATTTGAATCCTCTCTATCCTTACTAATATTAGTGTGAACTAAGGAACCGGAAATAAGAAACTGGGCATTTTTCATATCCTTTGGTTTGCATAGTCAAAATAATGTTTCAAATGGTCTTTTTTTAAATTTTAATAGTCACTGCCCTAACTTTGTCTCAGCTGGGAAAAATAAATTGCTAATAGTTTATATTTATAAATTTATGCAGTGTGAAAACCAAGGAATATCTTTAAACTTCTAAATATTTTAAAGAAACTGTTCAACTGTTTGATAGGTTGACAGGTATAGACAATGAGATCTCATGCTCATTATGGCTAAAACTGAACCCCTTGGTCTTGCCCTACATCTTTTGCTCCAGCAGATTAAAATCTGATTGGAATCTCTCCTGAGCTTTAGCATTTGCCCCTCCTGCTCTTTGCCACCAACTTTGTAGTCTTCACAAAACTATCTTGTGTCTGTGCTTCTACCTAAGTTTGCATGTAAGATACTGTCTATGTACCCTGATCTATATGGTATAGGTAGACAGACAGACGCGCTGAGGAATTTTTAAAGGTTTTTGGACATGGTAATGATATAATCAACTCTGTGGTGCTATAGGTGTTAATTTTGTAACACAACACTGAGAATGATCTGAGAGTTTGTAACACAACACTAAAGTAAGGAAACTCAGAAGCTATCTATGAAAGTCCGGCATCAAGCAATAATCTCTTCCTCAAACTCTCTCAGTTTCCTCAGCCTTTTTCATAGCATATAAAGGATTATATGGATTCCTGTTCCTACCAGTCTGGGTTAGGTGTGATACCTGTGCATTCCCATAGTACTCTGTTTTTAACCTCTATTCTAGAGGCTATTACATCATTTTCCAAGTCTATGATGGTGACTTATCTGCAATTCCAAAATACCAGAAACTGTAAAAACCAGAAGTTGTATTGCCAAAACTTATTTGACAGCAAAAGCTGAACTGACTTGAGGTTATTCATAAAATGTCTTTTACTACAGACATGTTGAAGTGTGTATTTGTAAGAAGCTAACCTAGATGTTATATATTAAATATGTAAACATACGGGTCTCAACAAAGGTTGAACCCAGGAATAAGCAAATGAATATTCATTATCAATTGAAGATATTTAAATTTATTAACTTTCTTCTGTTCTTATTTTTAAAATGTTGCTACTTTGAAAAAGAAGAGTCAGGCCTAATAATTCCTTTCTTAATATCTCTTTTAACTGAAAACAAAAATATTTGTTCAGATTGAAAAATTCATTATAGAACCAAGAATAATATCATGTTTCCTGGTTTTTAGTTTTGTATTTTCTTACCTTGATAAGAAACTAATATGAATGCCAGATAACTGAAAGGCCATGGGAAACAACTCTCTATTAAATGCTATAGAAATTTCACTATTAAAAAGATTTTTTTTAAATGGTCCTAATGTAGACAAGGATATAGTGAAATGAGCAGTCCCAAGCAATGCTAGTAGGAGTATGAATGGTTTAGTCTCTTTAGAAAACACAATACAGATCAAAAAAAGTTTAAAAGTTGATATCTATAGTGGAATGACAGGGGAATGTTTAAGAAATATTTATGTCCTTGAGACGTATCAATTTGGAGAGTCTAGCAAGTGAGTTACTTTCTCTGAAAGCCTTCAACATTTAGTTTTGCTAGGCCTCTATGTAAATATTTTACTTGAAAAGTCTTTGAGATTTTCTTTTGTTCAAACATCCTTTTTATATGGTACAGCTCCTATCCCATTTTGTTTGAAAATGATGGATAAGTACAGGACAGAGCAGTTTAAAAATCTCTCAAATGTCATATGGTTTGTTGGTTTTGGCCAATATTATTTCAATACATAGTAATTTTTAGCATACTATCAAAACAGTGTAAACAATGCATTGTAACCTCCACATTGTATTAAACAGTTTATATAGAAAAACAGAAGCTACTCTATGTAAACTTAAGTAGGCAGGGTTTTTAATATGGGAATAAGATGTTTCCAGTCATTGGAAGGGTTGGAAGATTAATGATATGATACTGTTGCCAATAATCTCAGTTTGTGTTGCCAAGGTGGTTACCAAGGTGGTTGAGAAATTTCTTAGAAACTGTTTTTTTAAATAATCTTGAAGAATCTTAAAAAATTTAAGAATTTTAAAGAATCTTAAAAAAAATGTTCTTAGAAACCTGTTTTTTTTAAAAAAAAAAAAAAAAAAGAATCTCCAGGAAGCTGCTAACAACTGTTTAAGTTTTCTACACTAACACAGGTAATTCTCAAGTGGTCACCAATAACCGTCTCCATTATCTATGGGACCTAAGAGGGTCATTCGCAGGAATGCACCCAGAAGCTTCTGTGAATCTCCTATCTACTCTGGGCCCACCCACACTACTACGAGCCATAATCCTGAGAGAACAATAGGTTCTGCTCCTCCCCTTTCCAGTGTCACATAAGTGCCCATGGCTGGCCCACTTTGACCAGGAACCATGTTGAGGAGATTCTGGGAGCTCTCAGCTCTCCTCTGAGCTGCAGACCACAAATGGGAAAGAAGTGATACCAGTTCACAACAGTTATGCTTGTGTAGTGTAGATGACAATTCCATGATGTTTTCTTCACAGATTTTCCATTCTGCTACTATTCCATCAGTCAAATTTACTATTTTGCCAGTTTAACAGCGATCCAGAAGTCTCTCAGCAAGTAATAAAGCAGACATACAATTAAATTCATCCTTCACCATGCTGTCCACTCAAAATTATTGATAGTTGGTTTTTCATTCCAAAATGTCTGATACACAAGAAACCGAAGTAACACATTTGCCAGACCAAATACAAGGTTTTTATTGATATGTTTTCTAGAAAGAACTTTGTTGGTTAAAAATATATATACTGTTCTTTTTTGTGTTGAATTTAATACAAAGTATTATGTGTCACCTCACAGGGCGGCAGCATTGGAAGCGGCGCGGGATGAGGGAAAGATTACTCAAAGCCCATGTGGAGTAATGAGAAGCCTGGAGGGGCTACACTGGAAGTGATGTGCAGCCCCGATCCAAAGCAGTCTCGTTTTTATTAACACTGAGCACAAAGGTGGGGCAAGTACAGAGGGAGTGTGCTCGCCTGGGTGACAGGATTAGGGATATAAGCTGGGGTGGAGTGACCAGGGGCTAGTGCATGGAGGGCTCCATTGTTCCTGTAGGCCTAAGCATATTATCTCTATTCTACTATCTGCCTGCTGTTTTCAGCAGATACTGGTTTCCCAGTATGTTCCTCATACCAGGACTGTTGCACCTGGTGAGAGGCCCCCTGTTTGACCCTACACCTAGCTGACAAGCAGGAACTCTGGGCACCAAGACAATATCCTCAAGAACAAGGGGGACTCGGAATCCCAAAATTATGAATAAATGAAAAAGTATTAGCTCTGTCTTTAAGCATTTCTTGAGTGCTCCAATTATTTATGGCAGTGTAACAAATACAAAGTTAGGAGCTTAAAAAAATAATTTATTAATATGTTTTATTTTTCTACAGTTTGACAGGCAGAGCTGGGCTCTTCTCACTCCCTCAATGGCTACAGTCATTTAACAGCTGAGGCTGGAGTCATCTGGAAGCTTCTCTATGCACATGTTTAGCCCCTGGACTGGTATCTTCAGAACAGCTGCGGATGAGTGGCACATTTCTCTCTTTCTTCTCTCCACATGGCCACTCTACAAGTCTAGCTTGGGCTTCACACAGCCTGACAACTTAAAGAGTGAGCATTCCAAGAGACCAAGTGGAGTCCAGGCCCTGGGAAATGGTGTTGGAAGTCCTGCCGCCTCACTTTCACCGTCTTCAGCAAAGCTGGCACAAACCAGCCCAGAGCCAGAGGAGTATATACCAGGAAGGAAGGACAGTAACCGTCTTGGAAACAAGCTGCACCAATATATTTGGGGAGTATTTGTAAATAAAGATATACATGTGTAGAGCTACATATATCCCTGTGAAAAAAATTATGAATAACTATAACGAATGTTCAAGTATTATATGAAGTAAGATCTGAGGAATTAAGGTAACATAAGATTAACCCCTAGAATTCCAATCAAAGACATTGAATTTTCTTTAAAGCTTTATTTATTTATGCATACAAGGACTGGGGTGTAGGCCAGAGGTGTGGGGGGATGAGAGGATTTACCAGAGACAGAGTGGGGAGCAGAACAGGCACTGAAATACACTGCTGAGGGGAGCAGCAGGTGAGACAGGAGAGGTCTGCAGCGCCATGTGGGTTAGCTCCCTGGCCAGGGATCAAACTAGTGCTGCGGTGGCTGCTGATAGCTTCATAGTGCTGAGACTTAACCCCTTGCATCACCAGGGAGGCCCCGAAAGACATTGAATTTTTTCAGCAAGTTTCTCAGGAGATTGAGGATCTAATACCTGTATTGATCTTTGAGAATACTAATCAGGCAAATCATTCAAATTCTCTGGCCTCCAAACTGAGAACATTTCTGAACTTCAAAGTTCAAGAATTAAGTTCCAGAATTTGGGTGGGGCGGCGGGGGTGCGTATATTTGCTCTCTTATATTTCCAACTCTGCTTCTTTTTCCCACAGTCTGTCTCCAAGTCCTTCAGTCCCTAAAGTCACTGCCCCTTATACTCACAGCAGCACACTGGCAAGTATGTGTAATACTGATTCTGCAGCTAATTGTCACTTCAGCAGTCATGAAAAGTTTTAATACTGATTGGCCAGGAAAGATCTTGTTGTTTTTAATCCCTTTACTTTGGTTAATTTTCTTAAATGCTTCCTTTTTCATTCAGTGTTAAGACATCCTATATCTTTTATAACATACTCCCCTTTGAAATAATATTTTTAAATAATTTTAACAGAAAAGCTATTTTAATTTGATACAATATTCAATTCTATGTTATAAAATATTTTGAATGCCTCAGAGACTGCTGCACACACAGGCAGAATGGAGTGATATTTTAAGATTTCCTGTGACTAGAAAGGTAGGAAAGTTTGACTAGTTTATATTGTGTCCTGACTTCCTGAGGCAGTTTTCCTAATGATTGTCCATTTTATTCATACCATGAAACAAAGCTTGTTTCTTTTTTTAAATCAAAATTCAATCTTTAATTATGCATTTCAGTTTTGTCCTTTGTCTCTGAAGCTGAATTTCTATGGAATTTTATAGCAGTACCAATTTTATTATATAAAACTATTTTTCCTACTGAGCTCATGATTCTAAAAGCATTAAAAAAATCCTACTTTAATTTTCAAAATTACTTTTATTGATTTATGTTTTTTAATGAGTCAGGCTTTTAGTACCCAAAGATACAGCCTGTGAATGAATGTAACCAATTACCTTTAAATATTCACTCTCAGAAAAGAACATTTTGAGTAAGTTGTCTGGCCCGCGGTCTACCCTAAACGTGGAGGGGTGTGGTGACAGGAGCGCTTCCTCCCCCCCACTCCTGGCCCTGTCCCTAAGCATACTTTTGGGGTTTTCTGTGCTTTTTGCTTTTATTTTGTATTGAGGTCATGTTGATATACGAGTCTGTATGTATGATTTAGGGGTGTAGGTTACATCTCCTTAGATGTGTGTTACCAAACCACACCCAGCACCGCAGCACCCGTAATCTTCTACCACAGTCCATGGGGCCTCTCCGCCATTTGTTCTCCCTCCCTCCCCTTTTGGTGGCCTCCATTCTACAGATTTGTTTTAGTTTAGCTTTGCCTGTTCTTTTGTTTTGTTTCTCTATTTTCTACTTATGCGTGAAATCATCTGACATTTGCCTTTTTCCTTCTTATTTCACTTAGCATAATCTCCTCAAGAGTCCATCCATGTTGTTGTAAATGGCAGGAGTTCATATGATTTTTTTTTCTTTTAATAGCTGAGTAGTATTCCTGTGTGTGTGTGTGTGTGTGTGTGTGTGTGTGTGTGTGTGTGTGTGCGCGCGCGCGCCATATCTTCACTCACTAGCAGGGAACCATAAGAAAGGGACAAAAAAGGCCAGCAAGTCTGGGACAAAAGGAGCAAAAGTAAAGTACAAGTCAAGATAAAGCCTGCCATTGTCAGCCTCCCCACACGTCTCTCACCCACGTGTCTCTTCCAAGGATCTCTACATGTCTCTTCGCAACAGGTCTCCTCCAAGTCCCCAAAGTCCCTGCTGCAAACCCCAAACTGAGAAGCAGGAGGCCCTTCTCTTCCATGTGTCCCTCTCCCTGTGTCTCTCCTGTCTGTTTCCTCTCAGTGGTTCTCCCTTCTTTTCTCAGCGTTTCTTCCCCTCATTTCTCCTCTTTTGCTTGTTTTAGTTTCAGTCCCACCCACAGCTTCAGTCCCACCCATATTTAAGTGCAGTGGAGAACATGGTACATGTTTATGGAGAACATGGTCCTCCATTTATGGAGATGTCTGTGGTATAGACATCCTAGCCCCTGGAAATATGAGAGATGCATTTCTGTTGTTTAAATGACTTAGTAAATGGTGCTGTTGTTATAGCAGCCTGAACTGAGTAAGACAGAGATCAATTTGTATCTGACAGTGAGAGAGTCGGGATCACAAGTATAGCCTCTCCAGGGGATTGTAGTGTGATGGAGAATTGTTGTTACACTCATGTGAGCAATGGGACAGGGCAACCAGTTGCCTGGGTAAGTGAAGGAACTCTTGGAGCTATTGACTTTTACAAGTTGAGTTTTGAAGGTTGAGAAAGAATGTACTGGCTGGCAAAGAGAAAGATCACTCCAGACAGAAACAAACACCTGCAAGGACAGAATTTGGAAGAGCCTGGAAATCTGAGGAATTGTGAGACGTCCGGACTTGCTAGAGAGCTTACAGTACTCCAATAGGAGTAGAGGCAAAGGAGGCTGGAAAAGTGGGTAGAGTTATCTCAGGCAAGATTCCTTTTTCTTTGTATGTCAAGTCAAAAAGTTTACATTTCATTCTGTAATGAGAGTAGTATTAAAAACCTTTTTCAGTAGTGATTTTGTAAATAAGAAGATAACGTGACCAGCAAGAGTGAACACAGCTAGTCTGAAAGGAGGTAAGCTTCAGTGTCCGCTCCAATACTTAGCTGTGTTTCCTATGATAAAGTACTTCATTTCCCCATTATAAATACCATGGTAATAAATCTTTGCTGCCTACTGTATTAAAAAAAAATAACGCACTTTAAATACTTGACATGGTACTTAGCCTATATTATAGCTGTCATCTGCACCTCTTCCCTTGCTGCATGGAAAGGTCTCTCTGAGGACCGGAAGGGAGATAGACTGGGGCAGATGGGAGAAGCAGCCCGTCAGTGAGGGAGCCAGTGCCATAAAGCATCAAGTCAGAACCATTAGCATAGATTTGGGAATGGTGAATAGAGGTGAAATTTCAAAGACATTTCTCTTCTAACAATTTTATGGCTATTGGAAATAAGTACTGAGACTGGTGTGCAGATTTTTAGCTTAGGAGGCTTGTAATGGTGTTTTTGGCACCATGCTAGGTGCTATGGATGAATTAGATACATTTACTTACTTGCAGGTCTCAAAATCAGAGAGACAGATACTTACAAGGAGAGACGGAATATCAAAATCTGTACTTTAGTGGTGGTTTTGTAACAGGATCACTTTTTACATCTTTTCCAATTGGGAATAATATTTTATTGTGGATACTCTACTCAACTATTATTAAATTATGTGATATTAAATAATCCCTGAATTTATTTTTATGAATTGAAGTCTTCATGGATCCTTAGTACTGAATTTCCCAGGTCAGTCATTTATCTATTGTATATACAATAATAGCGCAAATGTATGTATCAGTACAATTTTCTTTAAGTTCAGAATCTAATTAGAGGCATCTCATTAAGACTTAAGAGAAGAACTTTAATTCTTTGCATACAAAGTCACATAATCACAAATCTCAGCAAATACCAATTCTTTGAATGATAAAAGCTTGATGAGAAATGGAAAGAACCGTTAAGAATAATAAAAAAGAAAAAGCTAATGTACAGAAATATGTAAAAAAATGAGACATTTCTAGAGAAATACTCACTTCTTTTGATTATTAATTTTCTCCCTTCTAGAGTGAGTAATAAATGGAATTTTCAGTTAATTGTACTCTTTAAAACTTTCTGTAGTAGTGTCATTGATATCACTGTGGCATACAAATCCTGAGTACAAGTTTTACTACTAATCCTTTAGAGGTTACCAGTGGTTTCAGTTTCTTCGTGTTCTTTTTGCTTGGTTCCCAGAAAAGTAGATCATTTTCTCTAAATTTGTCATCTTTGCTACTGTGTTATTGGCCCATTTTAATATATTATGTTTTCTTCATCTTTACAGTTTGAATTAACTACAGTATTCACATTTGAAACTTACCTTAAGGACTCATCAAAACTTCAATTCCTATTGTAATTGCAAAAGAGTTAGAAGGAGAAGTCAGATGATTCGCCCTACTTAGTAAAGTGTTTCAAGTAGGAAAAAAAATGAAGACAGAACATGCACAGTAAAATGAGACTACAAACAAAGTGGAGTCCCGGGAAATTAGTCATAAGGGCATAGATGTGGAGGACTAAATGCGGGTATTTCTTTAAGAGATGATGTAATCTGAAAATACTTGCCAGTGAAAAGATGGAGGTAAGTGACTGACATTAAATTGCCTCAGGAGCCCATAAAGAAAGCAGGGTGGAACAGTTGTTTATTTCCCAGAAGAAAATTACGCTCTAAAGACTCAGATAAGGTTTCTGATATAAAGGGAAATGCTTTTTTTTTTTTATAATATATATTTTTATTGTTATTTATGTCTTTTACATTTTGCATTCCCCTTGGGTAGCCCACCACCAATTCACCCGTGATCCATCTCCATGGTCCTAAAGGGAAATGCTTTTAAGTTGGGCACTGAAGGGAACATCAGAGATACTTGTGGCAATGTTCCGTTTCTCCAGCTGGTTGGTGGTCCTGTCGTTTGTGATAATTCATTGTGTAATACACTAATATTTTAAGCACTTTATCTGTGTTCTGTTTGAATTAAAAATAAAGTATTTGACTTCTAGCTTCTTAAATTCTACTGTGTTTTTTGAGCTCATTACAAATTACCTTAACCCCTTAGTCATTCTGAAGAGACCTTGTATTTTTCTTATAAATCAAATCAATACAGCAAATATTTTTTTAATCTTCTTCACTGTGTTTATTTTTTTAATTTTTTTTTACATTGTCGTTCCTCCAGGTGTGATCCCACAGAATTCCCACCACCAAGTCACCTGTGAACCATCACCAGTCTCTTGTGCTCTTCCCTACCATTTTGATCCCATGCCCTCCCCCTCCCCCTCCCCCTCTGAATGTTTCTGATTTATCTTTTGCCTGCCAGTTTTGTTTTTATGTTTGTTTTGGTTTTTTTCTTGATCCCTTGCTTGGTTGGCCTATATTCCTCCTATAAGTGAAACCAGCCGATGTTTTTCTCTTTCCTTCTGACTTATTTCACTGAGCATGATCTCTTCCAGATTCATCATGCTGTTGCAAATGGCATGAGTTTATCTTTTTTGACTGCAATACAGCAAACTTTGAGTGAGTGAGCCAGATACGAAGATGAAAAAGATCCGTTTTCATGAAGCTCACAGTATAGAAGCAATGCAGGAGGGATTATAACGCAATCTAGGTGTGTAGATAGTGTTGTGATAAAAATGGTAAAAGCAGGAACAATATGAAAGACGAATCTTTGTTCTGGGGTGCTTTTTGAGTCAATGAATCAATTCATAATAAAGTGGAAATATCCTAAGGTAGGAGAAGGCATCCAGATATATACGAGGTCATATTTCTCATACACACACACACACACACACACACACACACATACACACACACCCCACTACTTAAAAGCAACAAGTAAATCAGTATCTCAGAGTTATGCATTACTAGGTTGCATAAGTATGGCGAAGATTGGAACAGGACTTATTTAAAATCTTAGAAGGTCCTAAGTAATGAAAAGATAATGCCATTCTCTACTTCTTATATGTAAAACAAAAACCAGTACTAAATTGTAAAGTAAGTGTAGAGAAATACAACAAGTTCTAAATTTTCTAAGGTGACCATTTTCATGCATTTTTAATAGCAAATATGAAACATCTTTTCTTGACCTTTTCCTCTTTTTTAAGGTTTATTAAGAATGTATAGCTAAAAGTCAAATAATAATAGCAAATATAGCCAACATTTACTACATTCCAGGAGCTACAATGAACCCTTCTCATAGATAATTTCCCTGAACTCTCCTAACAGCCTTATAGGGAAGATGCCATTATTGCTGTTATAATTATAGATAAAGAAGTTGGGGTTTGGAGCGATTAATGAACTTCACTGAGGGTCACACAGTTGAGCTGGGACTGATGCACTGGGCTATCTGACTTCGAGCCCGAATGAAGCCTCTGCCTCAACATCAGGCTGCAACAAGTCTTAGTTGTTGCCAAAACAGATGTGTTGACAAAAGCCTTTGTTCCTTGCAGTGCCCTTTAAACCTCGGATTCATTCCTTTATTTGGTCAATATTTATTGAGCATGTATGTGTGCCAACACTGTGGCAGGCATGGAGGATCAGAGGTAAGTACCAAAGCTAACTCCGACCTCATGGAGTTAGCATTGTAAGGAAGAAAACAGAAATAAGCAACTTCTCACAACTAAGTATGAAAAATACTATCATAAGTATCATAGTTAAGTGTGACAGAGATAGTGTACGAAAGAAATGTGGACGTTTTGCATTCATAGGAAAGGCAACTGTGTTTGGAGATTTAGGAGGCCATTGCCAAAGAACTGAGAATAATACTGATGTCTGAGGGATGAGCAGATAAACCTAGGTGAACTGGAAGAGAAGTTTCGTACAGGAAAAATACCTTGCAAGGGGAAATGAACATACAAATGGCCCAGATCCCCCTTTAAGGAAGGATTTGATGCCCTAGTCACTGGCAGTGCTTACAGCCCATCCTGGCATTGCCTACTCACAGAGAGACACCTTGTCCAAGGTCACATCCTTTCCCCCACATACTGGCCAACTTGCACAGACATTTCAGTCTCACAGCACCCTGTGCAGTGGTGCAGGCTGCCAGGCTTGCATCACAGCTTGATTTCTTCCCCTTCCCAATCCTGCTTCCGGGCCCCTCCCTTCCATGGGTGTTGCTCTCAAGAGTACTCCGTAATAAACATCCTGAACACACCAAGCTCTGCCCGAGTCTGCTTCCTGGAGAACCCAAACTGCATCACAACTTTAAAAGGCTTGGATGAGTTAAGGTACTAGCAGGCATGCAGAGTGGCTGTAGTGGGCAACAGAGAGATGAGCTGAGGCTGAAAAGGCTGACAAGGGTCAAATCCTAAAGCACTTGGTAAACCACAGTAAGGACAATTCCCAGAGGCAGTGACTAGCAGGAGGCCTCTCTAGGATTTTAAGCAGGGATGACATTATCAGATACGCAGTTTTGAAATCCCTCTTTGGCTCAAGTATACAGTGGATTACAGGGGTGCTTTGAATACCAAACCCATATCTTCCCTACACCTTTTTTTTTTCTAGCTATTAATGGTAAAATATACCAAACTGCCCTTGACTCATTGCTTTTCAATCCCTCTCCCCTTTTCAACCAAAATGGCAAAATCTGCTCCATGGTTTATGCAGCTGCAATCCTGAGAGATATTATCGAGCATTAGCTTCTTGAGAGGCCATAGGCAACGGGTTATGTGTAGATTTGTAAAGTCACTTACTCTGTAGCCATGAAAGAAAATTTTTCTGTGTTGCTGAAAAAGCTTAAAGTGGTAAGTCACTAGAGATACGACCCCCAGATAGCATCAAAAGAAGCACCTGTCCTGCCAATTGTACATCTGAAGTTCTGTTTTCTTATTTTTATTTTTCACTGTATTCCCCAGATATGTGTAACATATATAGTGGTTACATTACTTCAAATCATTTGCACAGGAATAACTTGACAGTCAGTATTGGATTTTAAAAACTATTGAGGTATATTTAACATATAATAAACTCTGTATGTCTAAAGTATATACTTTTAAAATTTAACCTAGGTATATCTGTGAAAACACCACAATCAAGATAACAAATATTTCCACTATCCCAAAAGTTTTGTTTTGCTTCGTTACAATCTCTCGCTTCCCTCCTTTCTTGTCCTCTTCTCAAGCAACCAATAATCTACCTTCTGTCACTATAAACTATATAGTTTGCATTATCCAGAATTATATATAAATGTAATCATATAGCATATACTCTTTTTGTCTGGCTTCTTTCATTCAGCATGATTATCTAGGAAACTTGATGTATACATTCATTGAAATCTTACTTTATTTATAAATTTACTTGTTACACATTAAAAGCCCTGTATTTAATTACATGGTATAACATGCATTGCAAACATTAACAATGAAAGTGATGCTCAACTTCTAAATATAATTATTCCTTGTATCTCAGACTGAAACTTTGCTAATAACCCAAACCATTTTCCCTTGAAATGATAAACAAAAACAAGAGATCTGTGAAGTTCACCAATAAGCTTACATTTAAGGGAACATATATAAGAACATAAAAAAGTAAAAAGACTTTCTTCTAACTAAAATAGGAGGTGAAGTAAACTAGAAAACCGAAAGTTGAAGAACAGCTGCTCTGCAGTATTAAAATAAGAAGATGAAAAGTGATCTGAATTTCTCCAATAAGCTGAGTTAAATGAAGGTTGTCCCCTCAACTCGTGCACATATACACACCCTCACAATCACTTATTTACACGTGCAGACACAAGCAACATTACACTTTTTTTCTTCCACAAATTGCTTTGAGTCTAGCTTGGTTCAGCCACGGTATCACATTACCATTTTAATTTTCTTATACCGGTAAAAAAGATTAAAACTAAAAGTCATTTTTAAAAGATCATTACATGCAAACCTCAGAACTATTTGTGCATGTAAAATGGCTAACCCTCGATCAAAAAACACATCTTTAGCCTATAAAATTGTTCCCATACACCACCAGCTCCCACACAGGCGGTTCTCAGTGGATCGATTGTAAGTGACTGGAACAAAGCTTCCTGCTCTGTGACTGCAACTTCTCTCAGATGCTGTCACCTCACTTGTGTACCTGAGAAGCCTGTTCATCACTTCACGATAACATGCTTCACTTGATTAATTTTTGTAAAGTTCATATGTTTTTCAGTGCATGCCTTTATATTTTAATCCTTTATTCCACTGAGCTGAGCTTAATTAAGTCTTTCATACTGCTTGGGAGAAGGGATGGATGTTTATTTTTCATTTCTTGGTTCCTCACTTATTATTTTGCTCATTTAACCATCACAGTGCTGCAAGAGAACGCCTTTTATGTCACAGTCCGACAGAGCCTTGTGCCACATGCCGTATAATAAGTTCACAGTGGAGGCAACCTGATCCACACCATCTTCTTGTCAAATCTGACACGAGCACATTTTCATTGTGCCTTCACTCACCATAAGCCGTTGTTTTCTTTCATGCGTTCTAACTCCCACGCATCACAAGAATGGAATCCTGTTATCTCGTGCTGGCTGGAAAAGTGTGGCAGCTGGGAGCTTTGTATGTGTGATAGCTCAAGTTGTCTTTTTCTTGTCAAGTGTTTTGTCTAGTTTTCAGACTTGTGACAATGTTTTCTAACAATCCATTCTGTACATTTTATCTTGGATCTGGTAATTTTTCAAATAATTCCCAAAAAACCCTTCACTTCGTTCGCCAGCCAATCACACTTATCATATACCTCTGGGTATATCCAACCTCATGACACGTTCGCATCCATCTGAGAATATTCTGGGACCCTTTGAAATGCTAATGTGGAAAAAATAGTCAAAGCAAAAGGAACTTATGTTTCTGGATAAGCATGGATGTCATTTGGCTTCCCTAAACAGGATATGAGTAGTATTGATTTTGTTTATTTTGTTATTATTTAAAATGGTTTATGAAAGTAACAACGGTTGGGAAGGTTATACGTATTTCGGGTGTGTAGCATTATAAATCAGCACCTGTGTATACCACATTGTGTTTACCACTAAAAGTCTAATTCTGCCCTTCACCATACAGCTGACTGATTTTCACCTGATGGACCCACTCTTCTTCCCTGTCCCATCTGGTAACCACGAATTTGGTCTTATAGACTGAAAGTTTAATTTTGTTTTATTTAGTCCACTCATTTGTTTTGTTTCTTTGTATGTCACATATGAAATCATCTGGTGTTTGTCTTTCTCTGCCCTATTTCACGAAGCGTAATACCCTCTAGGTACTATCCATGTTGTTACAACATGCTCAGTTCCTTCTAGAAGCTTGAGTAGTAATACTATTTGCAAGCAAAGAAACTAAAGGAAAAGAAAGTTGAAAACTTAATTCTTCCTGGGATTTCTTCTTAAAGTTTTCTCATAGGTGGTAGCCCATAAACAATAGGCCTTAGCATCAAAAATGATAACAAGAATATAATTTTTAAGGATCAGTTAAACCCAGATAACGATATAGCTCATGTCATTTCCCCCCCCCCATCATGTCATTTATTTTTTTTAACTTTAAACATTCAAAGAAAAATCCTGTGCAACTCTTTCACATCACTGCCAAAGTGCCAAGGCCCCTGGTTGGCGCTCCTGCCTCCTCACGCACTGGGGACAGGCTGCAGAAGGGCAATAGGCCCCTCTCAGCCCACACACCCAACTCCTCCTTTTATTGACTCCATCCCCACTCAGTTAGATATCTTCTTCATATCAAATAACTCCTGAGAGGAAAACTGAGAAGTTGGTAGTGCATATATAAACAATTTCCCAGCTTTGCTTGGAACATGATGCTCACTAGAGGGATGGAAAATCAATTTAAAACAATAAATAGGGAAAGCAGAAAGAGTAAACAAAATGTGGAAGGGCGAGGTTTGTTCTGATGATGAGTGACTAAGTAGACTGTTTCCTGTGAGCCCTTTAAAGAATGATTTTTTGAAAACTTCTACCCTATCAGCTTTTAGTTGAAAAGCAGACCAATTTGTTTGAAAAAATGCTGATAATCAGGTAAAGTGCAAACACATATGGATTATTTTTTAAATACAAAAGAGACTTATTTGAATAACCACAGCCTCTAAATTTTTAAATAAGCATTTGAACCTCAGTTTTCTTACATGAAAAATGGGTGTACTAGTGCCTCAAAAGATTGTAGATGTGTGTAAAATATATAGTATGTAGTAGCCACTGTATTATATGTGAAAGAAAAAAAAGGAAATAACAGAAAAGTTACAGGAGACTTAAGCAAACTTCTCATTCACAAGTTGTTTGTAATCAGAGATATTAGCTCAAATGGTAGTCGATCGGAGGTGCTAGTCCTATTGGATTATATAGTAGTATGTCTTAGTGATTACCTATACCTATTAGCTTTGAAAAAATTAAAGAAAATATTTGTTAATGGTAAAAATAACAAGATCAGGGATGATAAAGAGAAATAATACACTAAACATGTTTTACTGGCTCACTTTATACTTGTAATAAGGACTACAGAGAAGACATACTTTATGAAATTTAACATCTAAGCAATTTAATGGAATTGCTAACCACAGACTGATGTCATTTTTTATCCGGGAGCCATCTCTGAACATTCCTGAAGACATAAGAGACATGAAGAAAAAAAAAAAATCTGTTTAAAAAAAGCAACTTACTCTCATTCATATCCATGTAGATCCCTTATCTATAGATTCCGAAACTAGATTCTTTCGGCATTGTACGAAATATAAATTGATTTCTTTCACTATCTTTTAGATTTATAATAGAGTGATACCTGGTACAGTTTTAAAACATCTCACATGCTTTAGGTACTCAGCACCTCCTGCAAGTTTTCTCTCCAAGTTAAATGTATATTTCATGAGCTCATGCCACATTTTACCATTTGCCCTACAGTCCCCAACTCGGCGCTGTGTGTTCATTCATATTTATAGTAATAGAACATGAGTGATTGAGTTGTATGGGTACATGAGAAGTCAGTATAAGTTGCCATGAGATAACAAACTTTACATGAATAGAAATTCAGAAAGAGGGCCTCCCTGGTGGCGCAGCGGTTAAGCGCTGCGCTGTGGAGCTGTCAGCAGCGGTGACACGAGTTCGACGCCCGGCCGGGGAGAATCCCATATGGCATGGCAGACCTCTCCTGCCTTGCCCGCTGCTCCCCTCAGCAGTGTATTTCTGATCTGCCTGTTCTGCTACCCGCTCTGTCTCTGGTGAGCCCTCTCGCAGCCCCACACCTCTGGCCTGTACCCCAGCTTGTATGTATAAATAAAAAATAAATCTTTAAAAAAAAAAAAAAAGAAATTCAGAAAGATGGAAGGGATGTGAAAAATCTTGGACTCCATGCCCAGAAACATCCCAGAACAGTGACCAGGAGCAAGTTACTTTACTTTTCTGAACTTCAGTTTCCTTATCAAAATGAGAATAATAATGAATACATTGTAGATTCTAGCAAAGATTGGAGATAAGTGTATGTTCCATCGCCCTGCTTTCCTGATCAATTCTTATTTTAAAGATTAGGAGATCGAAGGTCAAGGTGAGTGAGTCTCCCACCAGTAAGTGCCAGAGTCAGCTTTCAAACCCAGCTTTGTCTGACTTTGTGTATAGTACATAGAGAGTCCCTATTTTGCACTGGCTTTTAGAAAAGGTCATTCCCAAGCTAGAAAATGAGTATGTGAGAGACAAAATGAAGGCAAATTAAATTCAGTTAGTACTTTTCAAATATCTTGACTATGCCCCATGGTATTGTCAACCTTGAATACATACAACTGTACAGCACACTTGAACTTCACTGTGTGTGCTGCCCTACACTGTTAATTGCTACCCCATCCTATCCTATTTCATGTTTGTTTGTTTTTTAAATTGTGGTTATAGTGGGTCTGGCTTCAGGGCTTGGGAAGGTGAATTGGGGTGCACAAGACATAGGACCTCAGGCAAGTGTGATCTAGCAATGAGGTCCTCATTGTGGGGTGTGCTCTCCTCTGTCTCCATGGCCTTCATCCCTTCATCTAGTGGTTCTTACTCAGGTGGTTTCACCTGTTTGCCAGGAGCTGGGACTGTCCCCTGGGTGTCCATGAGCCTGAGTCACTTTGGTGCATCTGGAGCTCACAGACCCAGTGGATGCAGAGACCACAGGCGGTCCCCATCCCTAGGGGTCAGAACTTTTTTGGGGGGTGTTTGTTTGGCTGGCCCTATTCAAAACAGAAAGAAACTGAGTCTACTGGAAGAGCGTCTTCAAGGCCACAAAACAGGTAACAAAACAAACGACCAGAAATGCAAACCACACCAAGGAGCAGACAAAGGAAAGCTGTGGAGATACAGTGGTAAACCCAGTTCCTACCCTCTTGTAGCTTGTCTGCAACCACCAACGAAATAACTAAGTTAATGAGGCTATAAGACTCATAATAAAGGGCCAGAAGAATTAGGAAAATCAAATTTAGAGTTTTTTTCTTAAGTCTTTCAAGACCTTCAAGACCCCTTATCATCCTTCACCAGCCAGTCACAGGAATGGTGCCTTTTCTGCGAATGTAGAACTGGAAGATGAGGGGCTTAGGGTAACTCCTGTCCAGATTCTGAGGTGGCTGCAGGCAGGGGACACATTTGACAGAGACACGCTTTGTGGAATGGTTGACACTGGGGGAAATTTCAGAGTAGAAAACTTAACTCCTGACCAGATCGTAGAACTGGCAAATAAAACTGTACAACCAGCCTGAAGCAAAGGTAGCTGAGAGCTGTTTCAGATCAAGATGGTATCTAGAGTTAAGATATAGAAAGGGGGAAAGGATTTATTCCAGGAAGTTAATCCTTTTGGGGGCAAGAGACACTTAGGTCTTGTTACAATATTCCTTATAATAGATGATAATAGGATAAAGTAGTAGCAATGGAAATGAGAGAAATAGGCACAATAATTATTCAGGAAGTAGAAGCAACATGCTCTTTTTTGTTTGTTTTTGTTTTTAGCATTTTATTTTTTAATGAAGTATATACTGATTGATTGTGGAATTACCTATTAAGCGCATTAAGCTCTGGAATATCCTTTTTTTATTTACATCGTTCATTTTTGTACCATGTTTGCTTTCTTTTCTCAGGTGTGGTTTCCATAGAATTCCCACCACCAACTCACCGGTGCACCATCACTATAAAAGCAATATGCCCTGAAGATTGTTTGAAGGGAGCAGAGAGTAAGGAGCTTGCCAGTTGGGTAAGCTGTTACCAGTCTTGGAGAGGGAGCACGAGAGGAAGAGCTATTTTGATGGAGAATGAGATCCCTTTTGGGTGTGTGATGCCCAGGGCCATCTAGATACAGATGTCTAGTAAACAGAAATGTGAGTTGGAGGAGAGAAATCTGGACTCCCAGTTTCAGGAGCTTGTCAATACTAGTTAAGTCCTGGCGACTGAGAGATTATCAGCTGTTGGTCTGTCGTGAGCAAATTTTTTCTTTTTACAATTTTTTAAAGATTTATTTTTTGTTTATTTATGCATACAAGAACTGGGGTGTAGGCCAGAGGTGTCGGGGGTGGGAGGTAGGATTCACCAGAGACAGAATGGAGAGCAGAACAGGCGGATGACTGAAATACACTGCTGAGGGGAGCAGCAGGCCAGACAGGGGGAAGCTCCCTGGCCAGGGATTGAACTCATGCTCTGGTGGCTCTGGATAGCTTCATAGTGCTGAGACTTAACCCTCTGCACCACCAAGAAGGCCCCTCTTTTTACATTTTTTTAAAAATTGAGGTAACATTGGTTTCCAATGTTGTATGTGACTTAGTGGTATAGAATTACCCCCTTCAGATGCTACCACACCCACCACAAAGATACCCATAATCGTCCCACATAGTCCATTGTGCTGCCCCCTACTATTCACTCCCCCTACACCTTCCAGTGGTCTCAGCTCTACAGCCCAATCAGATTTCTAAGGCTTGTTATTAGTTAGACTTTACCTGACCCTTGTTTCGTGTTTCTATATTCCACATGTGAGACCTCCAGTATTTGTCTGTTTCCTTCTGACTTATTTCATTTAGTGTAATCCCCTCTAGTTCCACCCATCTTGAAGCTAAAAGCAAGAATTTATCTTTTTAAATAGCTGAGCACATGTTCGCAATAAGAAACTTCCAGAAATCTGATCATCTCAGATCTCAGGCAGTAGTACCACATACCCAGAACCCTTAACTTTCCAGAGTTTCTAAAAGGACAAACTTCCCCAGCTAGAGAATCAAAATTGATTTTGGTGTGGGCACTCTGGCCACCACTGCCCGTAGGTCATTGAACTTCTCTGCACAAGATTGCACAACACCAAGCCTGTTGGGACTTACAAAATATCACCCCTTTGTCCCCACCATCCATAACTTTAGTATTTGACTTTGTTACTTCATCTGACCTCAGATGATCCAATCCCTTAGACTCACTTTACTCTCGGGTCCTGCACCTGCCTTTGTCTACCAAGCACTTACTTTGTACAAGATGCTATGTGGGAAATACCCTCTGCATGGATTAGTATGGTGGTAGTTACCCAAGTGTGTATGTTTTCAGTCTCATCAAACTATATACTGAGATCCCTCAATGAAAATATACCTCATTTGAAAAAAGATATTATGCTATTGATTTTTTATTTTATTAATACATAAACATTTATTTTTATTAATTTTTATCAATTTTTTCTTACATTAAGACGCTTACAATCTAAAGAAGAACAGCAAAACAATAGTACATGACATGTGCATGCCAAGTGAGTGACCCCAAAGTAATTCTTCTAGGAAGTGGATTATAAAGGAAAACTTCACAGAGAAGATGGCACTTGCTTTAAGCACTGGGAATTTGAAGAAGGAGAGGCGAATTCTAGGCCAAGGAAATAGCGCAAGCAAAAGGAAAGATGCGGAAATTAAAAGAAATTTTGAGACACAGTGAATAGACCAGTCTGTATTTTGAGAAACAGTGAAAATTAACATTCAGGGGGACCCACTTTATGGCTGCTCTTCATCGCCAAAAGAGAAGTTTTGTAAGTATCATGTTAGCAGCAAGCAACGATCAAAGTTGTTGAGCATTAGGATATGTGTTTTTTTGGTCTTTTTTAAAGGAAATCAACCCCCCTCCCCTGCTACATTCCATTACAGAATCATTGGCCTATGTGAGTCAGTTTAGGGCACAGAGTGCTTTCAATATATACTCCTTAACTAGGCCCCCTGGGGCAGCGGTCAAAGAAAAACATCCCAGCTCTGGGTATCCAATTTTCCATCAGCCATGGCCCTGCATTCATTTCATTCCTTTTCTATCTTTACCCTGTATCCCATTCCAGCTATATCTTTGCATTTACTTCTTGATTTGACTTTTCTGTCCATGTTTAATATGTGGAGAGACTCGTGTCAAATGCCCTTCAGGCCCATCTATTATCCTAATAGCCTTTGCTAAGGCATTTCTGGTGACAGAATCAGCCCCTTCAATCCTTATTTTTTTCTTAACTATTTTGTTGCATTTGAGATTACTGACCTCTCCTTTTTTGGACTTCTCTTCATCTTTGGCAACATTAAAAGTAGGACCTTGTTTCTCCTGTAGCTTTGCTGGGGAACCATATCCGTTTCTCACTAGTTTTTCTAGTATTGCCTCATCCTCAGATAAACCGTCCCTCAATTCTGTCTTCTCTTCTTCCACACCTTCTACAGACCATCTTACCCAGGCCTACAACTTTGACAATTTTCTGTACAGGTGGCTCTGAAAATGAATCTCCAATGACTGATGTTTGCTTCTGCCCAGAGGCCAATCTAGCAATTCAGTCTCAACTAGTCCCAAGACCAATACGTTGTTTTTCCCAAGATTTTCTTCTTCTTGACATCCTTTTTTTTTTTTTTTTTTGCAATTTCATCATTGGGTTACTCTGCATGTACTTTTTCCCCAAAAAAATTACTTTTAAAAACTTTGAAGTAGCTACATTTTTGACACTGTTTGTACATTTTCAGCAAGGTAAATATGGGTTATCTCTTATGCATCCTGCAGAAAGATAAAATAGAAGGGTACATAGTGAAAAGTAGTGACATCCTGCTCCACCCTTCTCCTTCCTACTGCTAGATCCTTCCCCAGGGGCAATCATCTAAAATTCGTTTCCATTTTCAGTTCTTCTAAGGTTAGCTCCATTCTGTAAGCAAATTAATCAACTTTAGACAGGATCATTGTCTCCCCAGTAGGAACTATGAAAATTTGGGGGCTTGTCTTTAAAATACCATATGTGTTGGGCCTCCCTGGTGGCGCGAAGGGTTGGGTCTCAGCTTATGAAGCTATCAGCAGCCACTGCAGCACGAGTTCAATCCCTGGCCAGGGAGCTTCCCACATGGCGCAGCAGACCTCTCCTGTCTCGCCCGCTGCTCCCCTCAGCAGTATATTTCAGTCAGTCTGCCTGTTCTGCTCCCCACTCTGTCTCTGGTACGTCCTCTCACACACATCCCCCCACACACTTCTGGCCTACACTCCAGCTCCTGTATGCATAAATAAATAAATCTTTTAAAAAATAAAAGATAAAATACTGTATGTGGTAGGCCCAGGGTGTGAGAAGTAACCCTGCTTCTTGTTGGTGCTTCCTGTGTATAATATTAAAATAATCATCACACTATCCGAAACCATCGATTTTCTTATTGATTCCCTCATGGGAAGCTGAGCAACTTGAGGACAACAGGCCTATCAGGACTTTCCGATTTGCACACAGGCTCATGGTGTCTTTTTCTTAAATGAATCAATAAATGATTCCTGTGATAAAGTGACTGAAAGCTGAGGAGTCATGAAAAAGGGAAGATCTTGATGACTGATCATCTAAGAAGCAAATGAACAACTGATTTCAAGGTTGATTGACCAAATCTTTCTGCTACCCGAAGATGATATGGTCACATGTTGTATGCAGGGAAAGGGAGCCCCTGCATCCACTTCCCAGTGAGAGCAAGTGCCACAGAGCTTCCAAAAGAGTAAGGATATAGGTGCTTCCATGCATGAGTTCTCATTAGTCTGGGAATAACTGTGAATAATCTAAAGTCAGGGTAGGTGTTAGAAAATGTTTGAAAAGAAAGAGGCCAACAGTATCAGACTGAAGTGAGCTTTATTGCAAGTCTGAGAGGGATGACCCTCTGCAGGCTGAATGAGAGTCGTGACAGGAGATTGGAAAGTGGGTTTTTATAGGAGAAGGTCGCTGCTGGAATTCTTTGCACGTGCAGGGCCCCAAGAGGTGGGGGAGGCCGGAGGAGGTGTCTATGGGGTGGGGGCAAGAGTCTCTACTATCAGAGCAGTGTTCTGGGATTTACTGTCCGGGGCAGGGTCTCTACTGTAATTCTTACTTGCTGTTAGCTTATGTTTAGTTTAGCTTGTCTCTGGCGCCAGGGCACGATGGGGATGGCCTGGTGAGTGGGCTGGGCCTGTGAGTGCTCGCATCAGAGGGCACGTTATGTTCCCTTGAATGCGTTATCTTGTATATTTTAATGATCATGAAATTAGTCATTTAAATCAACTGAGCCTTCCAAAGAACCTCCAGTTTTAACAAATATTTCAAATTACTAATATTTGTCAACTCTAACTTTATTATATTCCATAACCTTCAGACTGTAACAGGGTGGTCCCCAGGAAAAGGGTAGGAGTTGGAGAGGGCACTGGGGAAGGAAGGGAGAAGGATGGAGAGCAAGAAGGAGACGTGGAGGAGGCACAGGGAGCAGAGAGACATGCGAAGAAGCTTTGCTTGCTCCTTGGTCCTGGACTGGTTAAAACATGTGGGTGCGAGATCCATGGGGAGGCTAACAATGGCAGCTTTTATCTTGATTTTGATTTTGTTCTTTTCCTCCCAGACTTGGCTGGCTGTTTCTGACCCTTTTCTATGGGTCCCCATGGGAAGATGCTTTAGATTTGTGGCAGGCTTTTGGGCCTCAGTGGTCCTGCTTTGGGCCAATCCTATTTCACTGGGCACTTACCCACAAGGGGATGGATAACATTGGGTGCCTGATTTAGAAACTATATTCTTTGTCTTTTCTTTGTTGCACACTAATTGCATTAAAGTTCCTGTGCCTTGAAGGTCTTACTCATTAAGACCTTGTCTTAATGCTGTAGATGGCAGAACCTGTTAAAATGGGCAAGTTTGAGAGTTCTGGGGTGTTCTCTCCCTGACCTGTAACAGAATGAAACTTAAAAATCACACACTCGGGGGCACTACTAGCTCTTCTATAAAGATCTTGTAAGCTCCTCTGCAAGTTTGTTTTATATCTCTATAAATGACACCCCCACTGACCAAGTAACACCCAAATTGTTTTCTCGACCTCTCTTTTGTCCCCTACATATACTGTGTGCAGGTATTATTAGTTCAATTTTTTAAAAAATATTCCTTGCATATGTCTCCCCCACCAGTCCCACTATAACTCCCTTTATTTGGAAAGATTCTTATCACTCTTTCCCAAGGCCTTTGCCCTCTGCTTCCTTCTTTCCCCATATTTAACAATCTCTGCCATGTGCTACCAAAGCAGTCTTTCCGAAAACACAAATCTCATTATGCGTCTTAAATGTACCCAGGTTGTTTGATGCTCAGGAGCTCCCTAAGTCTATTCATCCTCATTTGTTCAGACAATCCCAATTTAACCTGTTGTCTCAGCATATTTTCTTGTATTTATCCTTTTGTTATTCTCAGAATTCGCCATTATGTAAGTTTGCTAGCACTGCTATAACAAAATGCCACCGACTGGCTGGCTAAAACAGCAGAAATTAATTTCTCAAAGTTCTGGGGGCTAGAAGTACAAGATCAAGGTGTCAACAGGTTTGGTTTCTCCTGAGGCTTCTCTCCCTAGTTTGCAGAGGGCTTTCCCCCTTCCGTGTCTTCCAATGGCTGCCTCTATAGACGAGTGGGTCCCTGGTGTCCCTATGTCCAGTTTTCCTCTTCTTATAAGAACTTTAGTTGGACTGGATTAGGAGCCACCCTAATAACCTCCTTCTAACTTCATCACCTCCTTAAAGTCTTTATTTCCAAATAAAGTGACATTTGGAAGTCTTGGGGGTTATGAATTTGAGGTAGTGATGGGGGCACAATTAATCCTTAACACCCAGCCTGGAAAATGAATTATAAAAAATTATCTGTTTCAATTCTGCAGACTCTGTCGTATCTCCTAAAGCTAGGTGAAGAAGGATGAGGTCAAAGGCAGAGCGGAAAGTCAGGCAAGGAGGTACTATGTCTTCCTGGCAATTTCTAGTACATCCCAATATCCAAGGGCTATGGAGAACAGGACTGAGGGAGAGGACTGATTAAGAGACAGGTAACTGCAAAGGGGACATTCAGGTTTGAACTTCAGTCCTTGGTTTTGAATGGAGGATTAGGGACGTAAAGTGAAGCACCAATACAAAGATGCAGGTAAAGCTAAAATTCAGAAGTTCCCTGCATGTACTGGACTGCAGGGGCCCAGGGGAAGCCAGCAGAGTGGAAACTGCCGCCAGAGCATGAAAAGGCATGAGAAGACATAGGCAAAGACAGGGCTGCGGCAGGGATGTCAGAAGGAAGTGATTCGTAATCACCAACCACATAATTGAGTCTGAGATTTCAAGAAAGGCTAAAACTGAGAGCTATGTTTTATTTATTTTTGCTTTCTTTTTTTTTAAAGCTATTTGGTGCATTTGGTGCATTCAAACCTCATCTTAGTGCAACAGGTACAGTGGCTGTTCACAGCAAGACTCAGTGCCATGTATCATCCCCACAATGGGAACCCTGTAGCCCTAATATCTGCTACCTGCCCCCAGGCAATTGATACTGAAACAAGAGTCAAGTCTGGTGAGCAAGAATCAGCATACTCAGAATTAGATGGCTCCTAATTCTAGGAAATTCAAGTCTGCTGAATCACATGAAAACTAAGTTGCTAGGGCCTCCCTGGTGGTACAACAGGTTAAGTCGCAGCACAACAAAGCTATCCGCAGCCACTGCAGCACAAGTTCGATCCCCGGCCAGGGAGCTTCCCACATGGTGCAGCAGACCTCTCCAGCCTCACCCGCTGCTCCACTCAGCAGTGTATTTCAGTCGATCTGCCTGTTCTGCTCCCTGCTCTGTCTGGTGAAAAAAGCCAAACGCTCTAAATGGGTTCTGCCACTTGCCACATAAAGACAAAACATATTCTTAATGTGTAAGACCATTAATAGAAAATAAGCTTAATAGAATTAGTGTGCTTAGCATAGAGAGAGAAGAAAGGATAATAGTTTCCTAATAAAACAACCAGTTACCCACCCCTTTATGGGTAAATGCTCAGTCAAACAGGGTTGGCCTAAAGCAGGGCAGCCGAGGCCCAAAATCCTGCCATAAGTCTAAGGCACCTTCTGGCGGGGTCCCATCGGGAAGGGGGGAAGGGGAACAGGCAAGTCTGGGAGGAAAGGAGTAAAATCAAAGTACAAATCAAGATAAAGGCTGCCATTGTCTGCCTCCCTGTGGGTCTCTCACCCACGTCTGTTTCAAGTGTCTCCTTCCATGTCCCCCAAATCCCTGGTACAAGTCCAAGGGTGAGAAGCAAGAGCAGCTTCTTCACTTGTCTCTCTGCTCTAAGTCTTCTCCCCTCCAGTCCTTTGTAGTTTTCCCTCATCGCTCACCATCGCCCTTTATTAGGTGGGGACAGGGAACATGGGACCTGCCCTTTTAGATGACCCCGTTACAACAGGAGCATATGGGCTCTTGGGAGTTGTGTCCAAAATACCGCCACGTGGATCCAATTGTCAAAGCACCAGGCTGATAAAGTCAGCCAAATTGCTTTGACAGTGCTGAAGAACTGCGATGGGTGTACATGAAGCGTCGTTGGATTTTGTGTTCCATTTTCTGAAGCCTCCTACTTGTCTGGAATTCTGTTTTTCACTTGAAAGTTAAATGGTCAGGATTTCCCCTCCACTGTCTGTATTAGTTTCTTAGGGCCGCTACAGTAATGTCACCACAAACTTAGTGAAAGAAAAGTACAATTTATTCTCTTTCTGATCCATCGGTCCCAAGTCCCAAACTGGGTTATTCAGAGCTACTATCAAGAAGCCGGCAGGTTGGTTCTTTCAGATGATGCCAGGGGAATCCACTGCCGGCCTTTTCCTGTCTCTAAAGGCTGCCTGTTTCCCCAACTCATGATCTCTTACCCACTTCTCTCCAGTTCTTGCTTTCACCATCACGTTTCCTTCCGGTGACGCTGATCCTTCTGTTCCTTCTAAGAGACTGGTGATTACATTGGGTCACTTAAGTCCAGGTAACTGTCCCCATCTCGTGATCCTTAACTTGATCACATGTACAAAGCCCATCTTGCCATAGATGCATCATATTCAGCGGTTCTGAGGGTCAGACTGAGCCGCCTTACGCAATGATCGGGCATTATTCAACCTACCAATAATATTACTGACTTATCTGTTTTTATCTTATTGAGTTATAATTTTACACATTTATTTTTTAACTATTTTACCATAAATGTAAGAACATTTATTTTTGTATTGTATAGCAATATAGTTTCAGTATGTTTTAAAATCACCCAGTCTATAGAATGGACATTGTGCTTTTAACTCCCTTTCTGTATAAAAATTAAGGGAGGCAGAGCCCAAATTCTTGCTACAGAGACTAGAGGGGCCAGCCCCTCTCCCCTGAGGCCCGGCTGTGGCCCAGTGATCTTGCCCATGGCTCCGTGTTGGGGCCATTCAGACATTCTTCACCGCAGGGCAGGGCGGCCAGCGCCTGGGTCCGTAGCACTTCTGCAGCATGTCCGGGACCGTGTCCTGCAGGTTGGTCTGGTCTCTCTTGCTTCCTGATGCTTCTGAATGTGGGCTTCCAACTTTCCCTGTTACGAAGAGCTACCATTGTCTTTCAAATGATTTCTTTTCTTTTTTAATATTTATTTATTTATGCATACAAGCTGGGGTACGGGCCAGAGGCGTGGGGCGGCAAGAGGGTTCACCAGAGACAGAATGGGGAACAAACAGGCAGATCGACTGAAATACACTGCTGAGGGGAGCAGCGGATGAGGCAGGAGAGGTCTGCTGCGCCGTGTGGGACTCTCCCCAGCCAGGCATCGAACTCGCGTTGCTGCTGCCGACAGCTCCACAGCACAGCGATTAACCGCTGCACCACCAGGGAGGCCCTCGAATGATTTCTTTTATGGCTAATTTAGTCTGTTAGCTTTTGTTGCTTTCACAAATAACCTTCATTGATAAAATTTCCCTTTTTCAAAGATTTTTTTTTTGAATGGTGGACACTAACCTCTGGGCCTCATCACAACTACTATTAATAGAATATATACAAAATAAATATCAATAAGAGGGAGCCCATTTATTAATCCAAGCTCTTACCCCATGTAGCTAGAGCCTGCCAAGGATAAATGATTCCTTAATGAGAGCGGTGAGATACATGTTGCCTTTTAATCACTAAGGGATGGTTTAGGTTTTATTTAGGTAGCAAGTTTGCTTTTTAAATTGATGTTACCAAATATGGACTTAACACTTAAAGAACAAAATATTTGATCTACTGGAATGCTTTAGCCTTTGACCACAAGTAAATAGAAATGTATTTAATAATTCTGTCATATTTGCCACAAGTTGATTTTTTTTCTGATTCCAAAGGTTTGGGTAACTGTGGAGAATTTTGAGGATACAGCATATTCAAGGGACCACAGTGTCTGTGTGGACGCCCTCCCCCCCGGTGAGTAATATTTTAGCCATAACCCTTACTGAATGCCTGCCATGTGCCAGCCTCTGTATGAGGCCTGGGTACAAAGATGAATAAGGCTCCTGGCTCCGCATGCAATGCCTGGCAGTGGCCAGAGACACTCAATGAATGCTTTTTGAATTAATGACATAATCCTGCCACTAAGGAACTCTGTCCTGTGGGAAAGAAAGACACCTAATTGTGGCATACCATCTAGTCAGTGCCCAAAATAGTGAACTTGAGAGAGAGTAGGTGTGGAGAGGAACTGCTAGCATGTTTCAGATGCCTTCGTGAGTTCTTATCATGCCCGAGGTCACACTGTCCTCTCCAATGACACCTCCTGGCTCTCCTAGAATTGTTATTCAGGCCTCTCTTTCCAAGCGCTCAGAGTTAAACTTGTGACACTGTGTTTGAACTCCTATTAATAGGCCTAGTCAGCTTCTCAGCAGATTGCATCTTAACATCAAACAGCCAGACTCCCCAACAATGACTTCTTGGCACAAAGCCAACCCTCAAGCATCAAAGCCCTATTAGTGGTGATAAATAATGGCATTGGGATTCCAAACCAATTATCCCATGGTGAAAGGCATATTCTTCAAGGGCATACTGGGCTTTATTTAAAAATGGTGACATTGGGCCTCCCTAGTGGCACAGGGGTTAAAGTCTCAGTGCTATCAAGCTATTACCAGACACTGTAGCATGAGTTCAATCCCCCGCCAGGGAGCTTCCCACATGGCGCAGCAGACCTCTGCTGCCTTGCTCCCTGCTCCCCTCAGCAGTGTATTTTGGCCAATCTGCCTTTTCTGCTCCCCACTCTGTCTCTGGTCAATCCTCTCACTCCCCACACCTCTGGCCTACACCCCAGCTTGTATGCATAAATAAATAACTCTTTACCAAAAAATAGATGAGCGAACCTAGACTCAGATTAGTTACTCAATACCCCAGACAGGGAGGGAGAGCATGGATTAAAACTCAGGCTTGCTGACTCCTGCGGCCAGGCCCTTACCACTAGGCTGCTTCTCTCTGACAGTCTTGAGGGTGGTCCTCTTTGCTGTCTTGTTCCTCTGTTTGTAACCGGGTGGTCCCCAGGAGAAAGGGTGTCCCAGGTTCCCTGTCCCACCCAACTCCCAGGGTGGAACTGAGCAGGATATAAGAAGTTTGAGAAGAGAGACACAGAGAACACAGAGGACACACACAGAGAGGAGACAGAACACACACACAGAAGACAGGAGGAGATGGAAGAAGGATGCAGAGCCAGAAGAGGCCCAAGGAGCAGAGAAACTCGTAAAGAAGCTGCACTGGCCTGGACTGATTGAAATAGATGTGGGTGAGAGACCCGTGGGGAGGTTAACGATGGCTGTGTTGATTTTGGTTTTGATTTTGTTCTGTTCCTCTCAGAATTGTCTGACTGTTTCTGACCCTTTTGTATGGGTCCCTGCCGAAAGGTATTTTGGCCTCCCAGAATTGTCTGGCTGTTTCTGAGCCTTATGTGTGGGTCCCTGCCAAAAGCTGTTCTAGACTTGTGCCAGCTTTCGGGACTTGCTTTGGGCCAATCCCATTTGGGTGGACTTTTACCCGAGGAGCTGATTAACATTGGGCGCTTGACTTAGATACTATAGTCTTTGTCTTCTCTGTCTTTTCTAATTGTATTAAAGTTTCTTTCCACAAAAGGTCCTATGTTTTGTATTGATGCGGCAGATGGCAGAACCCATTTAGACCAGGGCAGGTCTGGGGTTTCGGGGGTGCCCCTCTCTCCTGCCCTGTAACAGATTGACTTCACCAGGACAGGGCCACCCTCATCACTGTGTTCTCCAGGTTCCTGGGACAGTCTGTCTGTGGGTCCTATTACTGGTAGACACACAGCAAAGGATCTCGTGGAAGCACCTCAGTTTGAAACAAGTACTGTGTTCAGCCCAAGCAAACCAAGACTCCACAATCCGCAGCAGCTAAGCCATCAACTAAAGCATATTGGAAAAAAGTACTGGCTTTAGAGGGCCTGAGAACTTGTATTTAAGTTTCAGATCAGGGATTATGAGCTGTCAATTTAATCAGGCGCTTAATCTCACTGAACCTGTTCTGTTCTAAATTAAAGTATGTGGCTTATTGTTCTCCAGTTTTCCCCCCAGATGCATTTGCTCCTCTTCTCTGTGCCCCTTCAAGATTTGCTGATTCATCCTAACTGTATTACCGGGACACCCTTGTCATCTGACTTCTGGTTGGATTTTGCAGTAAATTAGAAGGTGGGAAGAAAGAAGTCTGCCTTTTCCCACTGCTTCTGTCCCGTATCTTTGACAATAGCGGAGTGGCCCCTCTTCTGTGGCTTTTTTACATGGGGGTCCTGATAGCATGCTTCTAGGTTCTGTGGCTTCCTACTTATAACTTTCGTGGTGAGACAAATCTCTGCACTGAACTCTCTGAGTAAATCTATTTCTTGCTTAGAACGTGATGGGTAGGGCCTCCCCAGTGGCACAGCGGTTAAGCACTGCGCTACGAGTTCGACACCCAGCTGGGGAGATTCCCACATGGTGCGGCAGACCTCTCCTGCCTCGTCCGCTGCTCCCCTCAGCAGTGTACTTCTGATCTGCCTGTTCTGCTCCCCACTCTGTCTCTGGTGAACCCTTTCGCCGCCCCACACCTCTGGTCTGTACCCCCTACTTGCATACATAAATAAATCTTTAAAAAAAAAAAAGAACATGATGGGTATAGTTTACACAATGATTTGAAAATCATAAAGCACTCTTTAAAAATATAGGTCATCAAATTGGTATTATTTTGCTCTATTTTCACCATCAACACTGTATTTTGAAGTTTGAAAAATACTCCTGGTTATATCTAAATATTGTGCCAGCCGGAAAGTTAAAATATTAAACTTAAAAAGTTAGGGATCAAGGTTATATTGAGTAAAGTGCACCTAGATCTGGTTTGCTGTCCCATTAAAAATAAGGAAAAGGGGCCTCCCTGATGGCGCAAGGGCTTAAGTCTCAGCTCTATGAAGCTATCCAAAGCCACTGCAGCACGAGTTCGATCACTGGCCGGGGAGCTGACCCACATGGCGCAGCAGGCCTCTCCTATCTCGACTACTACTCCCCTCAGCAGTATACTTTAGTGGATCTGCCTGTTCTGTTCCCCACCCTGCCTCTGGTGAATCCTTTTACCTCCTCCCCTCCCCCAGTCTCTGGCCTACACTCTTGTATGCATAAATAAATAAATCTTTAAAAAAATAAGGAAATGATCAGAGAGGTAAATAGTTATCAGAACTGAAGGATTTCCAATTATAATTAAACTTTATTCTCAAGGAATATTTGTCTAAATGTAGAATAATTAGATACTGCTTTGGACAGATTTAAATGTGTGCATGTGTATTATCTACTCACTTATATATACATATATGGCTTTTTTTAAAAAAGATTTATTTATTTATGCATACAAGCTAGGGTGTAGGCCAGAGGTGTTGGGTGGGGGGGCTGAGGAGAATAATGGGTGGGACAGGAGAGGTCTGCTGTGCCATGGCCAGGGATCGAACTTGTGCTGCAGTGGCTCTGGATAGCTTAATAGTGCTGCGACTTAACCCCTTGCACCACTAGGGAGGCCCTATATATGGCATTTTTTTAGTGAAGAGACTCTGGCAGTTGTTCCCACATATAGCGATTACAGTGACTCATTTTATTTCTGTTATAATATCGTGTTTTGGAAGTAAAAGTTTACATTCATTACCAAGTTTATTTGAACATTTATATTTCAAATATAATGTTCTCTAATAAAAATACTATTTTTCACAAGACATTGAAAAAAGTTATGCTACCATATATATATATATAGCTAAGCTGTGCTCTTGTTCCCTGAGAAGTCAACTTTTGGATGCCTCTTAGGGAAAAACAAAATGAATCCTCATTTTCTCCATTATCAACAGATATGTTTAAAGGTCTAAAAAGTATTTAAATTACATTTTCCAGTCTATTTATTTGAGTGGTTATATTAGGGTTCTTTGATCACAAGCAACAGAAGTCAGTTCAGGCATATTTAAGTAAAAGGGAATTTTACTGGATGAATTTGTGGGGTAACTCAGTGAAGTTTGGTGATCTAGCTGGCAGGAAAAAATGGATAATTTCTTCAAGACTCTGCCATCAGGAAGTCTTGGCTACAAATGTTTTCTGACCTTGAGTCACCCCTACTCAAGATTCAAATCCCAGGAGAATCGGTCTGGCCTGGCGCAGATCCCAGGCACACTGCTTGGCCAAGGGAGTTGGGTCACTTGACTGGCACTCTTGGCATGTGGCTTGAAGCGGGGTGATTTGACAAAGGAAAAGTGGGGTGCTAGGACCAGGAAAGGGGAAGAAACTCTAGCCCAGCAAGAAGAACAGATTCTGCCATCAAAGTCTTTGGAGCATTTTATAACATATTAAGATATTGGATATTGTACATTGTCTTCTTTAAATAATTTCCTGAATTTGAACTTTTGGATATTAAGAATATGACATGAACCTAGGGTGAAAAAGAAGACGCAGAGGTAGTTCTTAAAAATTCCTGTAGAAAATGGTTTTTTCATCCAGATTGCCCCAGGGGTGGGCAATTGGAAACAATTTTCCTGCATTTGCCTCCGTGACTGAGTTAACACTTATTTAAGGAGCAGCAAAGGTTTCCTTGTCAAGGTGACAACAATAATATTGACTGCAGCAAAGACTCTTGCCCTTTGCTATCTTTCCAGTTATAAATAATAGTTTGAGTTTCAGAAACTTATGGTTGACCAAATACCAAAGAAGTCTTTTAAAGCAGATATTTATTTCAGGATGTGTTATACATGCATTTCCAGATGCACTTCTTCCCCGTGAAATTTTGAACACGTATAAAAAATTTGCCCATCAGGGCGGGGATTGTGTCTAGATTGTTTTTTGCCATCTTCTGCACCAAAGAGGCATTTGATGGATTTTTTGGGACAAATAGATCAATGACTGAACAAATATATTAATGGATATTGTTACTAGACATTTTTTTCAAGAAAATTTCTCTTAAAAGTGAACAGCTTTTGCTTTCAGAATTTGCATAAACTTGTGACGCTTTTGGAAGAAAAGGGAAGTATTTAATCTTTCTTCTATTGTGGATTTAGTTCTATTAGTTTTAACTAATATGTTATATACTTATGGATTTATTGTGCTTGTGTATTTATTGTGTTTGTTACTTATGTACCTTTCCTAAAAAGTAGACTGAATAGAGATAGAGATCTTTGCCTGTTTTATTTACTGCTGGGATTGTAATATGTACTTAATAAATATTTTAATGACTTAATACTACATAATTTACTTATGATTATATTATTGGCTGTCTTCCCTAAAAGAATATAATCTCCACAAAGCAGGTATCTTTATTTTATTAACTCATGTATCCCAAGTACCTTGAACTAGAGCTGGTACATATTTGGTCCTAAATAAGTTTGTGATGAGTAGAGCAATGAATAAAATATTTCAGGAAAAGTCAAACCATCTCTGTGCCCCAAAATCACATATTTAAAGAAACATATTTAAAGATTGCTTAGAAAGTGACTACATTGACATTTTAGCATAATATTTCCTTATTTAAGATAGCCTTTTAAAAAATAGAGATATAATGATGGTGCTTAAGTTTAAGGTGTACAACATTGTGGTTTGATATATTTATATATTGCAATCTGATTAGCATTGTGGCATTAGCTAGCACCTCTACTATATCATATAATTATTATTTCTAGTTTGTGATGAGAACATTTAAGATCTAGTCTCTCAGCAACTTTGAAGTTTATAGTACAGCATTACCGGCTGTAATCACTAAATGTGCACTGGGTTTCTGGAATTTAACTTTGAATCGTAGGTTTGTACTCTTTAACATCCCCCCAATTCTTCCACCCTCCAGTCTCTGGTAACTACCTCTACTCTATTTCTATGAGTTCTGCTAAAGATAGCTTGAAAAAATATATACTATGAGGCCATATTCTTTTTTTTTTTAAAGATTTATTTTTTATTTATACATACAAGTTGGGGTACAGGCCAGAGGCGTGGGGCGGCGAGAGGGTTCACCAGAGACAGAGTGGGGAGCAGAACAGGCAGATCAGAAATACACTGCTGAGGGGAGCAGTGGGTGAGGCAGGAGAGGTCTGCCGCACCATGTGGGATTCTCCCCAGCCGGGCGTAGAACTCGCGTCACAGCTGCCAACAGCTCCACAGCACAGCGCTTAACCGCTGCGCCACCAGGAGGATGAGGCCATGTTCTTAACTGTTTGCAGCATTCCCACAAGATTTGAACCCCATTAACACCTATTCTCACCCTTTATTCCAGGTGTGGGTGCTGGTTGTGCCTTTACTTTCTCATGGTCAAAGTTCAAAACGTTACATTTTTTAATAAAACTTAAAAGGTTTCCAGTAAAGCACTTTTATATACTACTTATGTTTAATCCTTACTCAGAAAAAATGTCAGTGTTACCCATATTCCAAAGATCTGTTAACTTCTCAAGGGTTATGCATTCATGTGTTTATGGAAATACAACATGTATTTGACAGTTAAGTTGAATCCAAACAAAGCAATTCATTTACTGCCAACTAGTTTTTGGAGGGTTGTTTTTTCACTTGTTTGTTTGTTCTCTCTAAAGACAAAAATAGCTCTTAACTTCACCTAGCAGAGGAACCCTGCTCCTGAGATAATGAACAAAAGACTGACTGGTAGACTCTTCATGTATTGTTTTCTAGACTTCATGTATTGGCATTCTAGGATAGCATTACAATTGGGAACATTTTTTTTTTTTCTCTGCAGACTATCTCCAACAAAAAGCATGAAACTCCTATTACTCAACAGTAAGAAAATGGAGTACTTGATTAAAAAATGGACAAAAGACCTAAGCATACCCCTCATCTTTAAAAAAAAAAAAAAAGATTTATTTATGCATACAAGAGCTGGGGTATAGGCCAGAGGTAGGGGGATGGGGGATGGGGAGGGTGGTTGAAAGGATTCACCAGAGACAGAGTGGGGAGTAGAGCAGGCAGATCTCCTGAAATACACTGCTGAAGGGAGCAGAGGGTGAAGCAGGAGAGGTCTGCTGCACCATGTGGGAAGCCCCCCTGCCACGGATCCAACTCCTGCTGCAGAGGCTGTGGATAGCTTCATAGTGCTGAGACTTAACCCCTTGCGTCACCAGGGAGGACCCCAAAAATGACATTTCTTGATACAGATTTTGAACTTCTCATTTGCATAACTGAAGAGTTCATTGAAATGGTTTTTCAGTAATAAAAGAATAATTTGACTCATATATATGTTGTGTCCAATATCCTGGGAAGCTGCTTGCACTTTTGAAATATGAGTTTTTCAGTTCCACTTCTATTCCTACTGAAGTTGCAGTGTCAAGGTCAATTTCAGACAGCTCAATTTCAGGTACAAAGTCCTCCTTCAGTACTACCTGTAGAAAGGAATACTCTCAGATCCTGGAGCTTGGTACCACACATTGCTTATAGAACTTACTGCTCTTGAAGTGAATCTCTGAATGGCATATTTGTTTATTTCTCAGTCCCGACTAGACCATGAGCATATTCAAGCCTGTGATTTTATACCTTTAGCATTATCACGTGAACAGTACTGGATGTTTGTGTATTGGGTTACAATATAAAAAAACTTCCTTAATTCATAAAACAGTGTAGCACAGAAAGAAAAGATGTGAAGGGAAAGGGAGAAGGCCAGGAAGAAAGTCAACTTTGAGCCATTAGGATTTTTGGTTAAAATCCAATGCTGTCTCACTGGAAGCTCAGTCAAAGGTGAAAAATATAATAGTTGTTTGCTTTATGTAATGACAACCAACCAGTTTGTCTGATTTTTTTAAAATTTTTTTTTTCACTGAATCAACTGAATTTTATGATAGTAATTTTACAGATACTCCTTTTCCTTTAGGTAACGTAATGTCAGTGTTAGCTGACATTGTTAGTAGTATGTTAGTAGCTTGAGGGTGTCCATAACCACTGTTATAAAAGCTCTAGGTTTTACTTTAAAGGTTTCGTGGTTTTGATGTTTTCTTTTTGGTCTTTTTGTTTTCAAGGTTTATTTATTTATGCATACAAGAGCTGGGGTGCAGGCCACAGGTGTGGGAGGATAAAAGAGGATTCACCAGAGTGGGGAGCAGAACAGACAGATGGACTGAAATACACTGCTGAGGGGAGCAGCAGGCGAGATAGGAGAGGTCTGCTGCGCCATGTGGGAAGCTCCCTGGCCGGGATCTAACTCATGCTGCAGTGGCTATAGATAGCTTCATAGGCTGAGACTTAACCTCTTACATCACCAGGGAGGCCCCCCTTTTTGGTCTTTAATGAGCATTGCTTTTTTTTTTCAATTAGAGAATATTTACTTTATAAACATCATTTGGTGTTTAAGAAGAACGAAATACCACTTTTTGTGAGATTTTAGTTCATTCACTGAACAAATATTTTGCTAGGTATTTAAAGGACTAGTCTGGGCCTCCCTGGTGGCACAAGTGGTTAAATCTCAGCACTATCAATCTATCCTCAGCCACTGCAACATGGGTTCGAACCCTGGCCAGGGAGCTGCCTCACATGGCACAACAGACCTCTCTGGTCTCGCCCGCTGTTCCCCTCAGCAGTGTATTTCAGACAATCTGCCTGTTCTGCTCCCCACTCTGTCTCTGGTGAATCCTCTCACCCCCTGCACCTCTGGCCTACATCCCAGTTCTTGTATGCATAAATAAATAAAAATGAATCTTTACATTAAAAAAATAAAGGATAAGTCCACGGGGGGTGGGGGGGTGGGGGAGAGCAGCAGCATAGATTGTTCTGGGCTATGCTACTCCCGGACATACACAGCGTTGTATTCCGGTTGCACATGTGGCCTCTCAGCCTTCTCCCTCCAGGAATTGATGAGATTAATCATGGCACCTCATGGTCAGTGTGGTGGGCCAAATGATCTGGACAGGACTCACCAGTCCAGGAGTTAGTCCACCTGTTCAAACAGGACTTGGGGCAACTCCTCCTAGGAACTCACCATTTCTTTTTACTTCTGCTGGCTCAATTTCAGTGACTACTGTTTCCTGGACTCCTCAGGCCACCAGCCTGAGGGGGTTGGGGCAGGAAAACAATTTGCAAACAAAAGATGGGTTGGGTGATCATTTAAGTGCTCTAAAGAAAATACAAGCAGATATAAGGAGATGAAGCAAAGAAAGGATTTGTGCATTTTTATGTTGGGGGGGGGGGGTCAGAGCATGCCTGCCTCTTCCAGGACATCTATGATGTGAATGAAGTGAGAGTGTGAGTTATTTGAGGCTAATTAGAATATTCCAGACCAAAAGAAGAGCAAGTTCAAAAGCCTGGAGCTGAGGGATTGGCACACAATTAATTTTTAGTGCATTTAAATAACAAGCTTTAATTATTTTCCTTTATATTACTGGAGGGGACACTTTTATCTCAAATAAGTAGAATAGGAGGAAAGTAATTACCATATAACCTTCAACAATTCCTCACTAGTTAGCTGTTTGAATGTAGGGGCAGAGACAGAACTCCAGTGATTGCAAATCCTTGGCTGAATTGAGGGGAGTGGATACAAATCACATTACCTGTTTAACTCTTTGCTTCTTTGTTCAATTATCCACTGCCCTCCTGCCACAGAAAAGAGATTTTTTTAAAAAATCTAAACAGGCTATATGAGAATTAGCATGAACAAAGGGCAAAATAACCTGTGAAGACAAAGTTTACTGAGCTGGCTGAGTGTAAATAATACTGAGGGGCACTGAGTAAACACTTTAAGACCCCTTAGGCACTTGAGAAGCATTTGTTCAACACACTGTAGGAGAGCTGGTTTTTATCCTTTCATTGGGTCCACCCATTTCCTGATCCACATTTGGCTTCCTCCATTTTTGTAATCTAGGGGATTTTAAAGGAATTAGGCTAAATTCATGTTTTAACTGCTTTTTAATTTAGATGTCTCACTAATCTAATTTGACCTTTCCCAGGTAATAAGAATTAATGATTTCTCAATGTTGATGTTAACAAATTTGGGGCCTCCCTGGTGGTGCATGGGGTTAAGTCTCAGCCTATGAAGCTGTCCACAGCCACTGCAGCAAGAGTTCAATCCCCAGCGAGGGAGCTTCCCACATGGCACAGCAGACCTCTCCTGTCTCTCCCACTGCTCCCCTCAGGAGTGTACCTCAGTCGATCCACCTGTTCTGCTCCCCACTCTGTCTCTGGTGAATCCCCTCACCCTCCGGTACCTCTGGCCTATACCCCAGCTCTTGTGTGCATAAATAAATAAATCTTTAAAAAAAAAAAAAACAAATTTGCAGAGACTTCAATATTTGTAATTTACATGGCTTAAATTTTCTGTTACTTCATCAAGTAAACATGTTGTCCACCCTCTATTTTTAAAAAACGTATCTTTTATGTTTAGGATTTGGTGACATGTTACTTTACAGACACATAATCCCACAATGGGAGAGGAAAATACCAACACAGTTTCCTGTAGGAGAAGGTGGTCTCACTGAATATTAGAGTGAGTGGCTTCTATGAGGTCACCTTGACCCTAAACCTAGTTGAGGTAAAGGACCGGCCAGCCATACTGTAAGGAAAATGAGCTAAAATCAGGCTATTTTTCTCCTGCCACACAACAGACAGCCCATCCCTTAAATGCTATGTTTTCCACCTTTCAGAAATCTAACAAACAACATATGGGCTTGCATGTCAACAAAGTATCAGTTGTGTGGCTGTGGGCACTTAGCAGGGTTCAGGGGGTCAGGAAGTGGAGTTGCCCAGCCAGGCTTTGCTCCTTAAGTCCTAAATTGGAGGGGAAAAGGCAACAGAGTGGTTGTTTGGGGGAAGACAGAACCCAGGGAGATAAGTAAGTGTGTTCTAGGAGTGGAAAGTACCTCAGAGGCCCACAGAGGTTTGGAAACTTGTCTTAGGTCACTGAGTGAGTCCTAGGGTGTGAATTCAAAGTTTTCCTCACTAGGTCTATGTCTCACCTGGTAGGGTTCTCAGGCCTTCCCAATGCTGTGCCAGGAAACCCCAAGCCTGCCACAGTACGCTGGTATCCAGCACATTCACTCATGGTAGACTCTTCATGTATTGTTTTCTAGACTCTTTGTGTATTGGCATTCTAAGATGCCAAGAGATCAAATGATAGCATTAAAACTGGGAATATTTTTTTCTCTACAGGTTATCTATTTCCAACAAAAAGAATGAAACTCCTACTACTCAAAGGTAAGAAAATAGAGTACTTGATTAAAAAATGGGCGAACGACGTAAGCATACCCTCATCAAAGAAGACATATAGATGTCAAGGAGGTATATGAAAAGACACCCAACATAATAGATCAATAAGGAATTGCAAATTAAAATAATGGAATACTATGGTATGTATCCAAAATCCAAAACACTAATAACACCAAATGCTGATGAAGATGTGGAGTAATAGAATCCACTTCTGGTGGGGGTGTCAAATGGTAGAGCCACGTCAAACAGTTTAGCAGGTTTTGTTTTTTTTTTTAGATTTATTTATACAAGCTGGGGTGAAGGCCAGAAGGGTGGGCGTGGGAGGGGGTGAGAGGATTCACCAGAGACAGAGTGGGGAGCAGAACAGGTGGCTCTACTGAAGTGCACTGCTGAGGGAAGCAGTGAGCGAGGCAGGAGAGGTCTGCTGTGCCATGTAGGAAGCTCCCTGGCCAGGGATTGAACTTATGCCGCAGTGGCTCTGGATAGCTTCATAGGCTGAGACTTAACCTCTTGCGCCACCAGGGAGGTCCACCTTAGCAGTTTCTTACACACTGAAAATACCGTGTGATCCAGCAGTTAGGCTCCTCAATATTTTGAGGCCAGCCCTGGCCTCGAGAATGGTCAAGGCTACACCCACTGCCCTGTGGTCACTTGCTAGAGTTGGAACAATACAAAGAAGGTCATCGTGGCCCCTGCCCGAGGGTCACCCACAGATCCATAAAGTGTAAGCTCATCGTGGCCCCTGCCCGAGGGTCACCCACAGATCCATAAAAAAATACACATTTTTTTAGAAAGGCTGTGCCAGACTGTCATTGCTAGCATTGTACCCCTTGCCTTCTGTATTTTCTTCTCTGTTATTTATTCCTACTTGTCTTGTCTACAGGAGCATAAATGCCATGGTATTAGGGACTTTATCTTTTAGAAGGCCGATACCCCAGTTCCTAGAAGAAAAACTCCCGATTCATAGTAGGTGCTCAATAAAAAAATCGTTGAACATCCATTTTATCACCTTATTTCAGAATTTCTTTTTAAAGATTTATTTATGCATACAAACTGGGGTACAGGCCAGAGATGTGGGGCGGCGAGAGGGTTCACCAGAGACAGAGCAGGGAGCAGAACAGGCAGATCTATTGAAATACACTGCTGAGGGCAGCAGCAGGCGAGACAGGAGAGGTCTGCTGGGCCATGTGGGAATCTCCCCCACCAGGCGTCGAACTCGCCTCCCGGGCTGCCGACAGCTCCACAGCACAGCGCTTAATCACTGCGCCACCAGGGAGGCCCTATTTCAGAATTGTTTTTATCTTAATTTTAATTGGTACTTAATCATCAACATTACCTTTTCAGTTTCTCCTGGTGTTTATTGCTTTTAACTTAGATATGGGATGTTTCTTTAAGAGGTCCCGCTGTCCTACTCCTCTCACATGGAGCTACCTGTCAACCCTAAATAAGGAGAACAAACAGATCTTAGGTGTGTAGGAAGGCAACTGGGATGGTGATGTAGACAATTAGAACTGAGACCAGTTAGGAGGATGCTACAGTGCAGGATAAAGACCTAACAAGGACTGTGGAAGATGATGGGGAAATGACCTCAGCGCCCCTCTAGAGGACAAAATCTTAGCATCAGATTTCTTATAAGGAATGAGAGAGAAGGGACAGTCAGTGCACTCTGAGCATCCTACCTGTCTGGTGAGGTGAATACTGTTGTCATTAACATCTGCAGAACAAGAGTAGGTTGGGTTGTTTTAGAAGAGAAGGTGAAAAATGACAGACATGGTTGGATCTAGGATATTCTGATCTTGAGGTACATGGAAGACGTGCAAATAGAAGTTTTTGATAAATATTTCGATACTGAATTTGACTCTTAAGAGATAGGCAGAACTAGAACAGTTGAGATTTGTCTGCATATATAATAGACAAAACTCTAGAAAGAGATGAGAAAAGTCAAGAAAGTATAGCATTTTTAAGTGGAAATATGTACAGTGGGAAAGAGTTGGGGCTTTGGAAAAGTTATTTCAGCTTGTTGTGTCTCAGTTTCTTCATCTGTAAAATGGGTTATTTAATAGTACCTTGTTTACAGAGTTGTTGAGGGAATAAAATTATTGCATACAAATTGCTTATTTAGTATAATGCCTGGCTCATGGCACAGGTTATATAGTTCTCTCCTGTTGTTGAGGTGAGGCTATTTAAGGTACTAGAGAAGTCAGCTGGGAGTACAGGTAGAGTACAATCTGCATCAGAACAGCATGAGAGAGAGAGCAGTGCTACAGAAGAGCAGAGTGCAGAGGGGGTCAGCCACGCCAAATATTACAGTAAGTTTCCCTAAATGAGTATTCATGAGAGGCCTGTGACTCTGGTGAAGGAGTCATTTTTGTCCTTAGAAAGGGCAAGTTCAGAAGAACGGTTATTACAGCAGAAGCCTGATTTTATCAGTCTAAGCGAAAATAGCATTGACCTCTGTTCAGAAATGGTAAATTAGACACTTTCACTTCCTTCCAGAACTACACTTCACTGACATAATGTAAAGGGATTTATTTAATTTTTTGCACAAACAAGCAAAAAGAAAGAAAAGGCAGAAAGACAGGAGGTGATAGCAACAAAACTGTGGAACCTGAAAAGCAAAGGGATGAGTGAGAATTAGCTTAGTAAAACTAAAGAAAATGAATACTAAGCCTGCCAGGGGGGAAACTCAGAAGGTGAGATGAGTTGCTCTACAGAACCTCAGAAATGCACATAAGTTGTGGATTTTAGGTATTTCTGAAAGTGGGGTTAAAAGTTAAGATGAAAATAGAAAGTCTGTTTTAGAATCGGTTAGACTCATACTCACCCCATCCCACCAAGACCTTCCCCTACCCTGCACTTACACTGTCTTTCTCCCATTGGGCTGGAAGACTTGGGGTAGAGAGAGTGAGCAATTTAACTTTGACCCTGAAAGACCACAGTAAAAACGAAAGGATTAAGTGGGCATCCATATGCTACATGGTGAGATTCCTCACGCCATTCTCACTCTCCTCCCAGGATGTTACTACAGTCTATGTCTTCTAGGAAGGAGAGAGGAAACCCTTTTCTCTGAACAAATGAGTACTATAGAAGAAAAAAACCTAAGATACTGAAGTGGCTCAGCCCTAACTGTTATCTACTAGTTAACAAGTCCTACCAGTGCCCACAGCACCCCCATAGTATTTTTGTGGGTGGCTAAAATATTAACAAAGGGAAAATGGAACCCCGGGTATTTTTCATCTTCCCCCTCTTTCCATATATGTCAATCATATGGTGTGAGAACTAAAAGCAAGAAAGACCAGGTACCAAGAGGAAGCCATAACCCTTTTTATGATATAGCCTTCGAAGCCATTCAGCGTTGTATGTACCTCTTCATAGTTACAGAGTTCTTTTTTGTTTTTATAATGGTTTATTTATTTATGCATACAAGAGCTTGGGTATAGGCCAGAGTTGGGGGGGACGGGGGGTGAAAGGATTCACCAGAGATAGAGTGGGGAGCAGAACAGGCAGATCTACTGAAATACACTGCTGAGGAGAGCAGCAGATGAGGCAGAGAGGTCTGTTGCGCCATGAGGGTCAGCTCCCTGGCTGGGGATCAAACTCAGGCTGAGGCAATGATAGTGCTAAGATTTAACCCACTCTGCCACCAGGGAGGCCCCCTATAGTTAGTTGCAGAGTTCTACCAGGCTCAGCTGGAGGCAACATAAACCCATTCTTGATGGGAGAATATAAGTGTCAAATTGCAAGATGGGTGTATGGGGTGGGGCAGAAAAAAGGTACATAAGCACATTAAAAACAGATTATGTACAAAGGCTAGGAAATGAGATTGGCATCACAATTCTTAGTATAATTGTGCCAGAAAAAGGATGCCAGAAGACAATGGAACAATGTCTTAAAAATTCTTAATGAAAATAACTCTCAACCAAGAATTTCATACTCAAACCATGAACCAAAAATTAGAACAGAATAAATATATTTATACATACTCGACTTCTTAAGAAATTTATTTGCCATATGCCCTTGACCAGGAATTCTAATATAAGGACATAAATAAAAGCAAATTATTCTAGAAATGGTTCTAAACAAGAGACCAGTGAGGGCCTCCCCGGTGGTGCAGCAGGTTAAGCACAGCGCTGTGGAGCTGTTCACAGCTGCAGTGTGAGTTCAATCCTGGCAGGGAAATTCCCACATGGCTCAACAGACCTCTCCTGCTTTGCCCACTGTTCCCCTCAGCAGTGGATTTCAGTCAATCTGCCTGTTCTGCTCCCCACTCTGTTTCTGGTGAACCCTCTCACCGCCCCACACCTCTGGCCTGCACCCCACCTTATATGCATATATAAATAAATCTTTTTAAAAAGAGAAACAAGCGAAGGGAACCTCAAAAAAAGAAACAAGTGAAGGGAACCTCAGAATGATAACCAGGCAGCACTTGAGACCATTGAGGAGGACAGAGAGCCAGGAGTGAGGTCCTTATGGAGCTGATGTATTTCCCATGTGTTTGAATGCCCTGAGAATATGGGAATGAATTAACAAGTGTAAGTGAAACCAAGCGCAACATTATGATTTATAACAAATATATATTTGACCATTCAGGTGAGCAAAATATGTTTCTCATGAATACTTTAACTTCATCCACAATTCCTGGCTCACAACATCTAAAACCCTGTGAATTTCCTAAGTGTTGAGATAAAGGTGTCTTTTGTTATGTGAATGAGGTGATTTTTGGAAGCACCTAAGGAGGGAGGTTGGTTGCTAGGGGAACCAAACATTTGATTAGCGGTGGGAACTTTCAGTCCCACTTCAGATCTCCAGGGAGGGGAAAGGGACTGGAAGATGAGTTCAATGGCCAGTGGTTGGTGATTTAATCAATCATGCCAAAGTAATAAAGTCTTCATTAAAAACCCAAGAGGACAGGATCATAGAGATTCTAGGTCGGTGGACAAATGAAGATGGAGAGTGGCATACTCAGAAAAGGCATGGAAGTTCTGTCCCCTTTTCCCACACTGTATGTCCTATGGACCTCTTTCATCTCTGTTCCTGAGTGATACCTTTTTATAATGAACCAGTGATCTAGTAAATAAAATGTTCCTCTGAGTTCTGTGCATCACCTAGCAAATTAATAGAACCTGAAAAAAATGTGGGAACCTCTGGCTTACAGCCCGTCCATGGGCACACGCATTAACCTAGGCTTGTGACTGGTACCTGAAGTCTAAGGAGAGGGTCTTGGAAATCTCTAATCTGTAGCCAGTTGATCAGAAACACAGTTAATAGCCTTGGTTTACAACAAGTGTCTGAAGTGCAGGGCGGTCTTGGGAGACTGCAGCCTTAATCTGTGTAATCTGGTACTCTCTCCTGGTATATAGTATCAGAATTGAGCTGAATTGAATTGAATTCTTGGCCATTCTGCTGGTGTCCAAAAATTGCTTGTTGGAATAGGAAATTCTCCAAGCCACCTACAATGCAACTGGGTCCAGGAACCCCTCTCTCAGAGGACAAAGGAAAAGAAAAAAGAAGATTTAAGTCTCAGGAAAACCAAAAGGTATATATGAAAGTAAATAAAACATAACACACACGTGGCTAAATTGTAAGTAAAATCTGTATAGTTGTTATAATATAAAAGTTAAATTTAATCTGTATATGGAAGGTAAGAAATATAGGTGGGACAGCAGTGTGTTTGAAAGAGCTCAATCTCACTTAATAGTCAAAAGACAAATTCATTTCACAGTGTCTAAAATGGAAAAAAATGCAAAGGTCAACTTGAGGATGTAAGGAAATAGGCCACTTCCCCTGCCTGGGTTGAGTCCCTCAGAGACAGAGGCTCAGGAACATTCACGATTCGGCTCCACTGTAGTCTGGGATGTGACCCATCAAGGCATTGATGCTTGAGGTGTAATGGACATTAACGCTGATTTAAAGAGGTGCTGGGCCCCCATCCACCATGGTCTAGCATCCTGAATTCACAGACCTGCCAAAGCCTTAGACAAGCATGAAGCCCATCTTTTGCGCTGAACACCAAGTCAGTCTAATTAAGGTTGATGACAAGAAACAAGGGGAATGAGTAGACTCTGTGAAATCGACAGAGGGGAAACCCCAGTAAGTGCTTGGTTGGAGTGTGTGGTAGTTAAGCACTAGAGCAAAGAGTCTCAAGTCAAGGATGTTATCCCAGGGTATATCAAATGCAAGAAGTGAACAAATAAAAACCTTGGCGCTAGTTAAAAAAAAAAACATGGAGGCAAATATGCAAAGGAAAGTAGACGAGGTAAAAAGTAGTGGGAACAAGAAGGGGGGATATTTTAATCAATAAGTTTTCTAGAAACATTTAATTTTAAAATTAGATATACATATTTGATTAATATTATTACTATTTTTAAAGATTAAGAATGTAAATTTCTGTCCAAAATTGGAGGTTTTCACACCTTTTCTTCCCCTCCCAACCCCACTCTGTGCAGTAAATAAACTCACAAGGTCAGTGAGACTGGGAGAACAAACAAGAGCTGGGTAGAAGTTTATACAATTAGAGAAAGAGGGCTCCTTACTTAGAAAAAGTACAAAATTAGAATGAAAATGAATCTAGAATAAAAAATGACACAACAAATCCATAATTGAAAGAAGCTAACAAACATCATGAAATAATAAAAATAACCATGTTTTTATTAGCTGCCTTAAATATATGTAATACTTTTTTCTTACATCTTTGGCAACATAAACTTGGATGTCCTTTTCATGGGATAACATGCTAAAATATTGTTTTCTATAGCGAGAATAAAAAGAATTTAATTTTCCCTCTAGCATGCTTGATAAAAATGTTTTTCTTTATTGATAGTCAAAAAACATTTCTTCCAGATTCAAAATTTGTTATTGGTAAATGTTATATAAACTTTTGGGATTGTTGCCAAATTTAGGAAATTTGGTATGACTTTTTTTCATATATAAGCTGTAAGATTTCAAATTTTCTTATCCTCTAATTGTGGATACACTTAAATTGAGATCATCATTAACTCTTCTATTATTGGCATCTTTAATTACAGTGATATTAAGAGCTTTATAGTATCCTTGGCTATATCAGGTTTTCTGGTATTAAATCAACAGAAAATGTGCTTTTTTAAGTTCTTATGGTTCATTCATATTCATTATATGGATTATAATCAACAATCTAAGGACGTATTCATTCCACCTATTCAAAATACGTATCTTCCTTTTAATAATACATTTTATGTTCTTGGTATGATCTGAAAATTATTTTGGTATAACTTGCTTCTATGTAGAATAATTTCTATTGCTTTAATTGCTCATTTTTATTGTTTTTGCTTCATAGTCCATTAATTTTTAAAATAAATTTTCTCTCAATCCTTTAATAAATTTATAGATGACAAAGTAAATTATCCTTTTTGTGTATTTAGAGGAGGAATCTGTAATATCTCATTTATTTTATTGAAATAATCCTAAATTTATTCCCAAATTACAATAGTTATATCATATGAACACTGAACCTATAAACAAATTCTGGTCAATTTTTTTGTATGAATTCCACCAAAAATGGAAAAATACGTGATAATTGTTTTCCATACAATGGAATACCAGTATCAGACTTGAGCTGAATTTTTCCCACATAAGGAAAATTAGTATATGTTTAATAATTATATATACTGAGTTATCAAATATATTCTGGAGAGAAGAGAACTTCTATTTTAACCAAGTGTCAATGAGAATCAAATTCTCCAATTACAATTTAGATGTGGCATCTTTGGAAGAGTTTTCTCCAGACTAGCTTCTGTCTCAGAGTCATGTAACTATGGGCATCTAAGTTTATACCACAACAGCATGAACGGCCATGGAAGAGAGTAGATATTATATTAATAGCCATAGATTAGATGACTAGTAATAATACAGAAGTAACTGTGACTCTCACACATCTATCCTAGTTCTAAACTCAATCTAAATGTGGTCCAAACTCAATTTCCCCTTAACTACATCCACAAAATGCCTACAGCAACCCCCAAAACACTCCTTCTTAAGAGGAAATAAAATAGAGACTTCCAAATGAAAAGAGACACGAGGCTTAGTGATTGTGGTTCAGACACCTTACATTTTATATTTATATAACTATATGAACATATTGTTAGGGATCCTTCTAGGACCATGGAAGCTAGAGACTAAAGTTTAAGTTACATTAGCTTCAATATTAATATATCTCTGGCAATGGCAATACAATTTTAGAAAACAAATTAATGTGTGTCAATGTCTGGTCAGATCAGACAAAGTTGAAACCTGAGTCAGAAGCAGTGGGGTCCTGGTGCAAATGAAATTCTTACCAGAGAGTAAGTCGATGAAATTCTTACCATCGAATAAGCAGCCAAATCTCCAGTCTTTTATCTCCAACCTGCCAGTTAACTTCATTTCAGCAGACGACTGCAGACTTACCTTAAAATGGGCTAAATCAGAGGATCTATGCACACAGCGATACCTGGCAGAGCTGAGGGTATGGGGTGGGGGGGAGCGTTGGGGCGGGGGAAGCGTTGGGCCTGGGGGGGTGGAAAGTCTCCATCATTATGATTTAGTTCAAATCTAAATACTGAATCTCCCTCCCTTTCTCTCCTGCTCATCCTTCATTCACTTGCGAAAATATTAAGAAGCAGACAAGAGGTTTTGGACTTTCTCTCTGGTGAAATGGATCAGACCAGAAGTAAAGATCGCCCCATAACTATGCTGAGGGTCTTCTAACAAGAGAACCCAGTTTGATCACCTAACACCCTTCCATTGACTAGTACCCTACAAATATTTTTTAAATTTGTTTTTAGTTCCTTTATATGAATGGACAACAAGAGATCACCTGACAATTGAGGAAGCCTCTGATACAAAGGACTGAGAATAAAATAAACAGGAAAATGAGATAATACTGAAAGTATGAGAAAATGGCAACAACATTCTAATATCTTCAGAGGTAAGTGAAGATATCGCATACCTGAAATAAAATCAGAGTTCTATAAAAATGAAATAGAAAAGAAAAAGAATTGTAGAATTATAAATCCTCATAAATATGAGGAAATAAAAAATCAGCCTAAATGACCCATAATCAAAATAGTGAGCATTCTATTCAGGAAAAAGAGAAAATGAAGTTATCGAAGAAATAATTTCAAATAATTTACTAGACATAGGGTCCATTGAATGTCCAGGAGAAAGCTTGGAAAATCAAGGCATCATACTGCATAATTCTGGAACACTGTGGAAGGAGAAGATTTTAAAACATCCAGAAAAGAAAGTAGTCATGTGAAATTTTTGTGTCAGAATAGCTTTAGACTTTTTACAAGCAACAGAAGAAATGAAAAGGCAATAGGGTAATGCAGCAGAATTCTCAGGGAAATCACTTACAGTCTATAACTCTGCATCTAGTAAAAAGTTAAGCAAATGTACCTACAGAATTTTTAAAATATCAGATAAGCAAGGATTTTTTAAAAAGAGTTATTTATTTATGTATACAGAGAAGAACTGTTGTAGGCCAGAGGTGTGTGGGGTGGGAGGAGTGTATATGAGAGGATTCACCAGAGACAGAGGGGGGATCAGAACAGGTGGATCTACTGAAATGTACTGCTGAGGGGAGCAGTGGGTGGGATGGGACAGGTCTGCTGCACCATAGGTGGGTCAGCTACCTGTGCCTGCAGCAGTCATAAGTGTGATAGCACTGAGACTTAACCCCTATGCCACCAGGGAGGCTCATGCAAGGATTTAGAAAGTTTCTAACACAAGGCTCTGTAGCTCAGGGTTAGAGCACTGGTCTCATAGAAGGTTTATAACACAAGCCATGTTTCTTAAAAGAAACTGAATTATAGTCCTTCAACATGATATAAAGTCTATAGATATGTATAAATCTGATATTCAACAAATAGAGATATAAAACATGGGACTTAAAGCTGGGTGGAAGCTTAGAGGATGAGGGAGCCTCTGAAGACTCGTGTACTGTCCTTTAAGGTCTGTACTATTTGATTTTTTAAACCATGTACATGAATTAAAATGATTGTATTTGAAAATTAGGAAAGTGAATGGATGATGGAAAGTGAGATGTGTTTAATAGAGGTGTTTGGAGGGTGAACGGAAGCATTTTCTCTACCCTCCTAGGCCCTCTTTACACAAATGACGTTCCTTTAGTCTCACAATAGCTGAAAGAGAGATACATCGTCATACCATTGTAGAGATGAGGAAACTGAGAATTAAACAAGTTGAAGGAAATTGTCCAAAGTCATAAAGCTAAGAACTGGCAGTGCTAAGGCTGAACCCACATCTATCTGGTGCTTAAAGCTCAGTCATGTTTTACTACATGGTTTTGAATGTTTGCAAACAAGAAAAGAGAAAAATATTGGGACTGAATCTGAGGAATAGTGAGTGAGTTTTGGGTAGAGGAGATACATAACTCTTAATGTTTGGGGAGAAAGGACAACCTGAACAAACTCCACAGATAGGTTTTTACGGACTCCACCCCTACCTCAGATCGGAGAGATCCAAGACACCTAAGACTACAAATCCCATAATGCCATCATCACCGAAGGGAGGATGCTGGGAACTGAGGGTGGAGTTAAGCAGCCATGTTTGGTATATAACCAGACATGTGGGCTTTGGGGGTCTCTTAGCTGTTTGCCAGGTTTTGGTGCACCATTGGGATTCTAGATCAGTGGAACTGGTAGGACACATTTACCAATTTATTCTTTCTCTTTTTTTCTTTGAGTTGTTTTTTATTTCCCCTCCTTTTGTAAACCAACCCTTTATTAATCTTATTGTGTGTGCCTGCAATTGAGTCTTATTATAAATCCCTTTTAAGCACATGGGTGAGGACCCGCAGTCAGGCACCCCATTTTATATCAGGGCTGCCCTGAAACATTAACACAGAGGGTGGTAAAGAGTCACCAGAAGGTAGAGTGAAGAATTGAAACTACGAGAGGAGTTACTTCACCGAGTCTTAGAAAGTTTGGGAGGAGTAGCAGGGTGATAGAAGGTTTAGCCTTCAGAAAGGAAGTGGTAAAATTGGTATTAAGGTGGACTTTAGAGAGGAGGAAAATTAAAGTGGTGATACCGCGTCTCCAGGAAGTAGGGGGCTAGCTATACTATAATTTAATGAGGGGAGGGCTGGACCTTTATAGTAGATTAGGGAAGGAGTGGAAAGTGACTGGTATATTTAGGAAAGAGAGTATGTTTGCTAGATTTAGCAGGTAAAATACAGTTTGTGCGATCCCCAGCCCCACCCTTTGTTCCTGGGTTGTAGTTTGGCACCAAGTGCTGGGTGAAGCTAGAATGAAGAGTCAGGCAGGGACCCTCTTCCGGGACAAAAGTTTTGGTTTGAGGGTATCTGCTGAAAACAGCAGGAGACATTATGGCCAGATTAGCATAACCAGCTAGACCACTTCAAAACAAAGTTAAGTATAAACAGAGTTAGAGGTAGGATGCTTTGAGCAGTAACAGCTTTGGTGCCCCCCAGGGCAACTTCCCCTATTCCCTGCCCCCATGTATACCCAATCCACATCCCCAGCTGCACCTTCCTCCTTATGCCCACCTTCCCAGAATCTAACCCCTTCTAATAAAAGTGGAGACTGGGCCAGGGGAAGGCGGCCATTTCTCCAGAGATGTGAGCCTCGAGGCTGCATCTCCAGCGGGTGGTCCCTCTAGGTGACCCTTTCTCATTCTCTCACTACTTGGACTTTTGTGTCGTTTATTTTTCTATCCCATGCCGCTTCCAAAGTTGCCACCCCGCCAGGAGACACAGTTCATCCAGTTAAATTTGAATAGCAGATTAACAAATAAAATTTTTAGCATATCTCCCAAATATTGTATGGAATTTTATCTGGTCCTTCTTAAAAATGAGATACTAAAACAAACATAAAAACCAGCAAAGCTGCTTTGAAACCAGAAATTTGGAATGGAGCAACCTCAGTGTGAACTGGGCCTCAGATGGTAACCTCAAAGCCGAGGGGCTGGCTTCCAGGAGCAGCTGAAAGGGAACTGGGCCAATAGCCAGGAGATAGTTTGAGGATGCAATAATTTTGGGTCTCTCCTGAGAGTAACAGAAAGAGCCGTGTGGGAACCAGATCCTTGGAATTGGCAGGGAAGCCATTGCTGCAAATAACTTTGCCTACTTTCGAGTCTTGCCTTAGCAGTCATCAACATTTTAATCTCTAAGATGTGGACTAAGGATGAATGTTACCAAGTAATTCTGAAGAGTTTTGAGTTCTTTAAATCATTGGATCAATATAGAATGTTCTCCTTACCAACAGCAATCACAAGAGACTGACTTCTCCTATGCAATTCTTTCAAATGTTTGAGGTTTAAGAACTTGTCAAAGGTGGTTTGATATAGTTGTTGGGAGTCCACATTGTCACTACAGTCATAGCCCAGGTTAACCTAGTTGCTTTTATGTCTGAGATTCAGTTTTCTAAAATTGGAATAATAATAATAGTGCCTAACTTCTAGGGTCATTGTAAGGATTAGTTAATATATAACATTTTGAATCTGGTACACAAATGCTAAAAGTGCACTCTTACATTAGATAAAGGTAGATAATGAGAGGTTTTTGAAAATATTCATTAGTAAACCTTTACATAATCTTTTATACATGGATAGTCTAGGAATCAGTGGTTTAAAAAATAATATCCTTGGGGCCTCCCTGATGGCACAAGAGGTTAATTATCAGCCTATGAAGCTATCTGCAGCCAGTGCAGCACGTGTTCGATACCCAGCCAGGGAGATTCCCACATGGCACAGCAGACCTCTCCTGACTCTCCCACTGCTCCCCAGTCAGTCTGCCTGTTCTGCTCCCTGCTCTGTCTCTGGTGAATTCTCTTACTCCTCCCCCCCCCCACTTCTGGCCTACCCCAACTCTTGTATGCATAAATGAAATAAAATCTTAAAAAAAATAATATCTTTGAGGTGAGGGGAGACATAAATAGACTGAGCACAGAGGACATTAGAGCAGTGCAGATATTACTCATGATATACTAGTGATGGATCTATGTCATGGTACATTTGCCCAAACCCATAGAATGCACAATACCCAGAGTGAACCCTCAGGTAGACTAAGGATTTGGGCGATAATTGTGTGTCAATGAATGCAGGTTCACCAATTTTAACAAATGTACTACACTATGGGTTTCAGTGTCCCCATGTTGATAATGGAGGGGATTATGCACGTAGGGGTAGGAATACATGGGAGAGCTCTGTATCTGCCACTGAATTTTGCTGTGAACCTTCAACTGCTCAAAAAATAGTCTCAATAACACAAGATTTTTATTTTGTAAAAATAATTTTTTTTATTTTTACAAAATAAAAATTTTGTAAATTTTTACAAAAGTCATATCACTGAAATAAAATTAGTCATTTCCTATCAATTTGTATGTGCTCAACACGAATATGACAGTCAAATTCTAATTTTGGCTCTAGTTTTTCTTTTTTTGTAATCTGCAATAAATTGATGTTACATCACAAAATATATGCCAATAGTAATAGGTATATGGTTAATACCTGTAAAAAATCAAGTCATAGACTACTTCTTAGATTTCTTTGTTTGTCTCTTGTACAGCTGTTCAGGAGCATCTCTGGGGAGTGTCCAGCAGTAGTCAGCCAGCATTGGTGTGGACCATTTTCCCTTATATCTTTGTTCCATTGATGCGATATCTTGATGAAAACGTTCATCACTAACCATATCACAGTTTTCAGGGAAGAAATCCAGATGGGAATGAAGGGAGTGGATCTTTAGAGACATATTGCAGCCAAGTTTCTCATACTGCATCAACTTGTCTTCTACTAGTTCCTTGTCGTTTTCTGCCCTAACATTCCCAAGAAAGTTTGTAGACACTAGGTGAAAAGTATTCCATGCTTGTTTCGCATCACCCTGCAGCAAGTTGTTGAACTGGTCATCTCAATGCAGACGGGATGTTTGGGTAGACTATTCTCGACTTCTTTTGCTTTGTTATTCCTCCGGAAGGGGGGGGAACCAAGCAGAAGTAATAGTCTTTTATGTGGTTGCTTGGCTCTCTTCACACCATGGGGACTGCAAACGGCATTGATGGTCTTTTGCCATTTAACCACTCTGAAAGCTGTGTTGTACATGTAGCACAGCACATATGCGGGGCCCAAAGCTTGTCTTGATCACCAGCTTTGCATCCGAAGTCAAGATGATAAGATTTCTTCACTTGAGAAGTGATACTTTCCTTCTGGTTTGCAAATGTCACTTCCCCACAAATAGAGCAGAAATTGTCCACGCTATTAACGCACTTTCGAGGCATGACTGTTCTGTATTGTGCCTAAATGGATAAAATAATAACAGTTCTATGGAACAGTACCTTAAACTGTCTTGCACAAAGTCTGAAATATTTTCAATGCTCAACCTTTCCGACAGGGCTTTCTATAGTGCACTGCTGATGTCAGCTTACTTCAGCAGCTGCCTGGTAGTAGTATAGCATCGCATCAGAAAATATGCAGTCAACTCTTGATGACATGTGCATGATGGTATTATGCAATGTGATGCAATATTACATCATTCTAGGCTGATTTAGGATATTGTTGCAGCCCTACTGGATAAATTTACACGGTTAAGCACATAAAATGAATTATATGAAATTTCTTCAAAATGAGAGCTAATAAAAAATTTTCAGGGTTATATTCATGTTCAGCCCACCAAGATACTCCAGATTAGGGCCTTTTAAAGTCAGTTATGATCTCACTATTGACCAGTGTAACAAAAAAGTGGTAAAAAAAAGACAAAATTTAATATAAATTTCAGCAAAAAGAAAATCTTTCATGTTGAAACAGCCCTCATTATTGTACTTTTGTATGTATTTTGTAGACTCCATACATAGTGAGAAATAAGTGATTTTCAAAGGATATTCATTAGCATCTCTTTGCATACATTTTGTAGACATAGTCAAGAAATTAGTACAAATTTAAAACGTTGTAGCTAAGAGTTTTGCTTCCCTCCGAGAGCATATATTTCTATTCCCTATGTGCTTATTGACTGAGAGTTTGGACTGAGAGACACTTAAGTTTTGGAAATCAGCTCTGCCAAGTGCTAAGTGACATAGCTCTCGTCAATAAAATGACCCACACTGCTTGCTTCACAGAGCAGTAGTATTAAATTAGATAATGTATCACAAACCTCCAATAGATGGAGTGTGCAATTCACTTTAATTCCATTCTCTTTAAAGTATTCATACATCAGCAGATGGGGTGAGTTTACCAAGTCCCCACTTTTTGCTGTGCTCTAAAGACTCATCAGGTCTCCCCTTCTTAATGAAGTATGTCCTCAAAGCCATCCAATCTTTTTTTCTTTTTTAAAGATTAATTTATTTTTGCATACAGGCTGGGGTGCAAGCCAGAGGTGCCGGGCGGTGAGCGCATTCACCAGAGACAGAGTGGGGAGGAGAACAGACAGATCAATGGAAATACATTGCTGAGGGGAGCAGCGGGCAAGGCAGGAGAGGTTTGCTGTGCCATGTGGGAATCTCCCCTGCCAGGCATTGAACTCCACACAGTGGACAGCTCCACAGCCCTGTGCTTAACCCGTTGCACCGCCAGGGAGGCCCAGCTATTCAATTTTATTGTGTCATTGAGAGTGTTGATATCTTAGTTTCTACACTGTGTACTTATACTCTTGGTGAGTTTCTACATTGTATGTATGCACTGTTGTTGGATTTGTGGGTACGTGTTGCGTGCATCACCGTTAATGAGAACTTACAGGCAGCTGTGAATTAACTGTCACTTGATTTTTTAAAAAGCTCAGAAGCCAGGGGTCTGTTGTTTATTCATTCAGTCTCCTTCTGAGTCATTCAGGTACAGGGTGTGTCAGTCAATTGAAACTGCACAAGGGAGAAGTTTTTGCTCACATCTGCTTAGACCAAAAGCCAGTGCGACCGGGGCTGGATGATAACTGTTTCTGTAGTGTGTCAGAAATACCCTGGAGTTTGTCAATCACCTGACCAAAGCCGCCTCTAGGTCACACGTGCTAAACTGGCATCTATGCTAAAGGAAAGAGTAGGCGAGTTGCTAGTTGCGAGCATTTGTATTTGGGGACTTCTGAACAGTCTTCCAAGTAGAAAGGGAGGTAAGGGCGCTGCCCCCCTTGGACAGTGCCCGTCCTATCCTGGGCTCATGTCTGGCGGCTCTTCCTCTTTAAAAAGTACTCAGCCCCCAAGGTTTTGTGAACTCGGCCTGGGCGGCTGCCCACCTACTCAAAGACCTCATCACTGGTTAGAATTTAGGACACATGGCTTAACTTTGTGCCCCACTGAGTGACGGTAACCCCCAGTTTAGCACTTTGCCAGGCGCTGGCCCACTGCACTATGCGCCCAGAAAAGCCACTTTCTGTGGGTCAGACAGCAAGTTCCACCGCAGCACTGGGATGGGGGTTCAGCATGGACGCCTGGGTGGAGGGAGGTGGAGGGGCCTCCCAGGTCATGCTCCCTCCGCAGCGCACCTCCCCCATACCTCTGGCAGCCCCTCTCGGCCTCTCCTCCTCAGAGAGGGACCCAGACTCGCTGGGCCATCTCTCATGTCTGCCTCATGTGCAGAAGCTGCCTAGGGGTGCTCGGCCACAATCTCTGGATTCTTGTCCCTAAGTGTTAATGGAGCAGGGAGTCTTGGTTACCCTGCTGCTCCACACCTTTAATGTAGCAAGTTTATTTCCTGCAGCCTCTGCCCAAACAAGTTTGTTGTTAATGGATCTTTAAAGTAACAAGTGTGATTCCTGCAGCAGGCCTCTTTCTCCACAAGTCCGTGATGCCGGTCAGACTTATGGGAGGGGAACCCTAAGGATAATAGAAGCCAGCGTCGGGGGCAGAGGAGAGCAGGAGAGATGCAGGAGAGCAGAGCAGAGAGCCAGGGAGAGAAGGAAACAGAAGAGAGGAGAGACCAGTCCCAGAGAGGAGACACCCAGAGAGATGGAAGACCCCAGAAGAGGACGGCGCTGGCTTCCTGCAGAAGGAAAACGATTCCAGACTTGGAAGAAAGAAGAGGAAGGCTCCATTCCTGGCCTCCAGGGAGGGAAAGAAGCATCCAGCAGCTGCCCTCCGAGGAGGGAAAAGAAATCAGAGGACTCTGTGAGAGACTGGGTCTAGCTGGCCGGCCCCTTGTGGAGGCAGTAAGTTCTCTGTTTCCCGTGTTTGTAAAATAAACCCCATGTTTGTGGTTCCTGTAGCCGGAGGTCCCTTGCAATTGTGCAAACGGGTGAGAACCCATAGACAGTGACCTGTCCTCTTCTCAGGCACTGCCCTTTGTTGTTTGTGGCCTTTGGGGGCTTTTTGGTGGCTTCTGCTTCAGAGCCTGGGCAGTTGCGCCTTTTGTCAGCCCTGCTTTCGGTTGGCGACCACCAATGGACAGGGCACCCCTCTGTCCCTCCACGGCAAGTTTCATAAGGGCTGGGGGGGGGTGGGGGACCAGGGAGGTGTGCTGCGAGAATGGTTCGTCTTCTGCTCACTAAGACCTTTGGGGAGAAAAGTTTCCAAAGGCTCTGTACCTAATTTCTAGTCTAAGACTTGCGAGAATGGTCTGAGCTGCCTAGGAGCAGCGGATAGCAAGCGATGGCCGTGATTTATAGCTAGAGTCCTTGGGGCACCAGGCTCCGCCTCTTGTTTTTTTTTTTTTTTCCCTTTCTATTGCTGCTAGGGAGGAGGGGCTTTTTCTTTCTTTTTTTTTTTTTTCTTCGCTTCTGGCCTAGATCTTTCAGGACTGAGAGTCTCAGCAGGAGGACGTGGTGGGTGGAGGCATTAACCTCTCCCCATCTCTTCCTAAAGAAGCCACTCAGCCTTGGCTGGGCGCTCCGGGACTTCAGCTTGCGGGCTGGCGCTGGCAGCGGGGAGTGGAACTGGCCGTTGGATTCAGGGGCAGCAGAGGGAGGGGACCCCGACGCGAGAAAGTTTGCAGAGAGCGCCGCAGTCAGTCCGGACCAGCAGCAAGATGCTCAGCGCACAGCGCAGAGCCGGAGCTCTGAGAACACAACTCCAGCCAGCCTGAGCCTGCGCTAGGTAGGGGACTGCACGCGTTGCAGGATTGGGGGTGCTGGGGAGGGTTTCATTGTCAGTGTGACATTTTAAACTGGAACGAAGTAAAACGAACTAACAACAAGAAAAAACTTTAAAAAATACCCATTTCAGGGTACTGGAAATGCGTTCACCTCTGGGCTGCTAAGGAGCCCCACCGGAGCGGATTGTTCTTGGGGACACTTGTGATTTATGAAGTTGCAAAAGGGTTAAGTCCCAGTTGTAGAACCGACTGGGGGTGGGGGGTAGTGGAAGCTGCGGTTGGTCGGAGGACCGGGAGGGAAGGCGCTTATTTTTGGAAATTGTATAGACAAAGAATATGGGAGGTGGGGGTAAGGGCTCTAACTTGCACTGCGGGCGCTGGGTTGGCGAGGGCGGTGGTAGGGGAGCGGAGGTTCTGGGGAATTGCTGGGATTTCTCTAGCCTACATTACTCCACTTTGATCACACTGCTCCTTTACCTTGAGAATTTAAACAACTTGGAGTTAAACTTCTGTTGTCCAGTGCCATGTTTCATTTCCTCACACTTTGTAGTTACATGAGAAGAGGCAATAGATTGGGGGAGGGCAGTATGTAACACTGCCGCTGCAAGCTTAGCAGGTCAGCAGACATCCTTTACATGAGTTTCTGGAGAGTTGAATTAGGAATGTAGAGGCATGTATGATCCTTTGTAGTATAACTTCTCTTTTTTGTGTCTGTGTGTTTTGGCTATACCCACAAGTTACTAAAAATATTTATGCAATCACAATGTACGAAACTTCTGGGATTTATTGCGAACTCTTATGGATGGTCTTTACTAAGTACCTTTTATATTTTCTTGCACTGGCAGTAAGTTGTAAGTAAGGGAGGCGAGGGGGAAGAAGAAGGCGCAAAGCTTTCCTGTTTACAGCACTGCCGGGGCGGGCTTGGCTGCCCACAACATTCTGCGCCCTCGGACCCCACCACACCTGCTTCTAGAGTTATTTATAGAGCTCAAAGAATGACTTTACGATGTCAGATGAATTTTCGTACACATCTAATTTCTTGCATGCGATGAGGAGGTAGTTCTCACCTCTTAATCAGCTGGTGGTGGGGGTGGGTGGTATTGGGCAGAAGTGTGCGTCTCCGCCCTCAAACCCGCGGTCGGGTCTCTTAAGAGACTTTGAGCTGCTGCTGAGGCCGCTACTGAGCCAATAAAGGCTTCGGAGGATATCCCGGCTGGAAATTTGGGGCGAGAATGGACTTAAATTGGAGTGAGCTTCTCTCCAGATTTCCCATTTGCTTTTGAGTGGATATGACCCTAAGGAGAATTTTCATCTTGTGGCATTGGGAGTTTTCAGTTAGAGGTAAATTCTTAATTTTATCCTCTCTCTTCCTCCTTTTTTTTCTTTTTTTTTTTTTTTGCCAAAAATGAAAGTTTAATTTTGAAAAACCCCTTTTCTTTTGCGCTCCCCAAGTTGCCTTTAAAAAAAAATCATGAACAAAACTGGAGCAACGCCTTATAGATAGATTGAATTGTGCCAGTGTGCTATGGCTCTTCCCCTGACTCCTCTTTGTGACTTATTTAAGGCTGCGGTTTCCGAGGCCCTCTCCAGCCAAGAAAAGGCTACACAAAAAGCGTGGATCGCTCTCCCTGAACACAGACCCGCTCAGCGTCGCCCTCTAGCGATTGTCTAGAGAAGCACCACCCCCTGGTTCTTGGAGACTGCTCACGATGGGGTCTACCAGCATCCCCCAGTTCAAAGCCCTTCGCAGCTCTGTCTCCGACTATGTCAACTATGACATCATTGTCCTGCATTACAATTACACCGGCAAGCTGAACTTGAGCTCAGATAAGGAGAACGGCATTAAACTGACCTCAGTGGTGTTCATTCTTATCTGCTGCCTCATCATTCTGGAGAATATCTTTGTTTTGCTGACTATTTGGAAAACCAAGAAATTCCACCGACCCATGTACTATTTTATTGGCAACCTGGCCCTGTCAGACCTGTTGGCAGGAGTAGCCTACATGGCCAACCTGCTTTTGTCTGGGGCCACCACCTACAAGCTCACCCCAGCCCAGTGGTTCCTGCGGGAAGGGAGTATGTTTGTGGCCTTGTCTGCCTCGGTGTTCAGTCTCCTGGCCATCGCCATCGAGCGCTACATCACCATGCTGAAGATGAAGCTCCACAATGGGAGCAACAGCTTCCGCTCCTTCCTGCTCATCAGTGCCTGCTGGGTCATCTCGCTCATCCTGGGCGGCCTGCCGATCATGGGCTGGAACTGCATCAGCGCGCTGCCCAGCTGCTCCACGGTGCTGCCGCTCTACCACAAGCACTATATTCTCTTCTGCACCACGGTCTTCACTCTGCTCCTGCTCTCCATCGTCATTCTCTACTGCAGGATTTACGCCTTGGTCAGGACTCGGAGCCGCAGTATGACCTTCCGCAAGAACATTTCGAAGGCCAGCCGCAGCTCTGAGAAGTCGCTGGCGCTGCTCAAGACCGTGATTATCGTCCTGAGTGTCTTCATCGCCTGCTGGGCACCCCTCTTCATCCTGCTCCTGCTGGACGTGGGCTGCAAGGTGAAGACGTGCGCCATCCTCTTCCGCGCGGAGTACTTCCTGGTGTTGGCCGTGCTCAACTCCGGCACTAACCCCATCATTTACACGCTCACCAACAGGGAGATGCGCCGGGCCTTCATCCGGATCGTGTCCTGCTGCAAGTGCCCCAGCGGGGACTCAGCAGGCAAAATCAAGCGGCCCATCATAGCCGGCATGGAATTAAGCCGCAGTAAATCAGACAATTCCTCGCATCCGCAGAAGGACGACGGGGACAACCCAGAGACTGTTATGTCCTCTGGAAACGTCAACTCGTCTTCCTAAAACTGCAGGCTGCCAGTCCATGGGGAGTGTTTTGCATGGTCACCCACCAGCCCAGTGCTTGGGGAAGAAAATTACGGGCTCCACTGCCACCTGGGAGGAGTTGCTCGGAGCCAGAGGGAGGGAGAAGAGGGCTGCGTAAGAGCAGCTTGGTGATCCTGGGTGATCCTGGGTGTCGGTGACTAGAGTTGGTTCCCGTGAACAATGCACTGGGAAGGGTGGAGGTCAGGCTCTCACCTGGAATCCATTTCCTCCTCCCTGGAGCTTGATTCTGTCCTGAGCCAAAGGTCTAGCATTGTAAAGCTCCTTCGGTTCATTCGCCCCTCCTCAAAGACTAGTGCCGGCTGAAAGCTCGCGCTCTCTGAGACATGGAGATGTTTTCTTTCACTTCAGTTTCCAACCAGTGTGTGCACTTCTGCTTGTCTAGGTATGCGCCACAAGTCCACCCCCTTGCCCCTTCACACCTCTCCTCAAAATTCTTTCACTTTATATTTTAACTACCTGGCGTTCACCAGAGCTTGGTTGATTTCTTTATCATCTGTAGCAGGCAGGCTGCGTCCAGTATAGACCTTGAGGAGATGGAGATGGAGATGGTTTGGAGATGTAAAGCAATTTCATTCACTGAGGCTAAAGTTGCCACAATACTGGATGAGTTTTTTGGGAATTTGGTTGAAGTCACTTTGACTGTTTGTTTGTTTGCATCTTTACAATGGAATGTGTTACAGTATCATGACACATTTATCTTTTGTGGCTGAAATGTGCCTAAGAAATTTCAGTTAATTTAAACGATGTCAGACAGGATCATCCTTAGTGTCTTGTGAGAAACAAGATAAGATCAAAACTGACTGGGGGTGTGGGGAGGGGTGGCTTGTAAACCAAGAGAGATTTCTTGATGACTTTGTCTAACAAATACAACCTCTGTCTTTGGCACTTTTGTTGTTTATTTGAGAATGTTGTATGATTCATTTCAACCAAGGGATGGCTTATTTTGTTGTGTTAAAAGTACTTTTCATGATTGTTGAATGTATTTCTTTCGACAGAGGTCATTTTTTTTTTGGATTTTTCTAACCTGTGTTAACACCTTTGAATGTGCATTCCCTAAGAAAATACCCTCTTGTGCCCTCAAAGCATTACTTTAACGGATAGGGAACATCAGAAATTTTTCAGTACAGCTACTCATTAGTTAATTAAAGATGTGTGTAAATGTTACAAAGAATAAAAATATATTGCTGTCTCTTTAGTAAGGTTTTCCGTGCAATTAAACTGAGAAATGTCTTTTTTTTTAAAATAGTATTTAAGAGGTTTCTGACTTTTGTGGATCATTTTGCACATAGCTTTATCAACGTTTAAACATTAATAAACTGATTTTTTTAGAGAGTTCTTTGTAAAGATTATTTTTTAAAAAATGATTATTCAGCTATTTGATTATGTGGCTCTTCAGAATCAAAGTCAATTTGATTGTTATTCTTTAAAGGAGTTTTACCTTGATAAACTAGGGTGTGGAAAAAAAAGTGTGGTTTGTTTAGAAACCGCGCTATCATTTTCAGGAAGAGAAACTTCAATAAGTTAACACTGAGGAATAGTAAAGTTTGAGATGACAATCACCAACTTATAAACGTAATTGAGTTTAAAATTACATTCAAGCCAAACCAAATTAAGTACAATAATTCTGTCTTAAAATGAGATTTTAAAGAAACAAGATGATTGTAAATCTAATTTAAATTATGAGACTCAGTAGATGAGTTCAACCTGTCAACAAAAGCTTACATTTTTTGGCTTTCTGCCAACATGCTGGGGAAATGGATCTATGGATAAGGGAGAGCATATTAAATCAGTTTTCCCAAGACACTGTCTAGGCCTCAGTCTACCCTCTGAACAATTTGAGACCATACATTATCAATAAAGAAGCAAGTTGGAGAATTAAGTTGAGTAGCATCTATCTTTTACCTGAAAACTCTTGACTCATAAGCAAAAACTTCAATACTGCCAGTCATGCATTTCTCCAATCATAAAATAAGAGCAAGGACACTTTGCAAACATCACAGAATGACTGGAATAGTTAATTTTCACTTCAACATTGTCGTCTTCGTTGGGGATTAAGTTGTATTTTGGTGTGTTTGGGTCTCCAGTGTATTGTTACTTTGAGAGTTTGTGCTTTCAAATGTCATTAACTCTGCACAGGACACAGTTGGGACATGAAGATAAACCTTACCTAATAAAGTAGATGTCATTTCTGGGTAAGGTTAACTGTGGGAAACAGAAGCGTGTTCACTGAGGAAACCTTAGGTCACAACCTCCAGTTTCCTGAAGGAAATGCCTAAAACGCTCTGAAGACAAAAGAGTGGAAACAAACGGGCATGTCTCTATCCATCTGTCTGCCCGGGCGGAAGGAATGAGTTCATGCTCACACTCACTTCCTAGAGCTCTCATTCCAGAGTCTAGCATAATGGAAAAGTGTCCATTTTTGTGTTCCTATGGAAGATAAAGGGTGCACATTCTTCACCTTATCTTTTTAAATATGGCGGTGACTCACATGGTATGGGGAAGTGAAGATGAGGCAATGTATTTTGGTGGGCAGGGGGAGCTAGTTTGTGACAGGGAAGACAGCCTCACTTGCTTACCTGTAATCCCATTATTCCATGATTCCATGTGCTTTCTTCCTGGAAACTCCAGATAGGGCATTTCATTAAAAAACTGGACAGTCATGGACTGTAGTTTTCTGAGCAGATAGATACATGGCAGAGCCTTGGTCCTGACCAAGATACAACAGCTGAGAGGAAAAAGATCCTTGCTGGTATCCCAACATGAATATCTGGTTTTAATTCAGCATATCCCACGGATTGAAAAGAAAGAAAATAATCCCAGTATCTATGTTTTTGCTAAAATAAATATTCATAAAGTTTTGATCAAAAAACATATCTAGTGTTTTTTAAGAGGAATAAGACAGGAAACCGAAGCACTACTTGATAGAGTCTCATCAAAAGGACCATTGGCTCATAAATATCCTGGAAAGTTACAAAATGACATTAAGTGATAGTTTATTCCCAACAGTATTAAATGTGATGACAGTTTTACAGAACGTTCAATAAAAATGTTACCCATGACAAATGCTTGTTTTAGTTTTTTAGTGTCATTGTAAATCTAAAACTTAAGTTTTTAAGTAAAATTGGATGTAATGATATTATAGATTCAAAAATTTATAGAAATACGAATTTTGCATCTAAGTCAATAACTGAATTCTATTTCAGTCTGTAGCACTTGGGTTGTGATGCCTAATTTTTTCTCCATTGTAAAAAGTCCATTAATTTTAACTTTACTTTTCAAATTGAATTAATTTCTGCTATAGATATTGCCTATGTTAGGGATATTCTCAATACAACATTAGTACTTCCAACCTTCATTGGATGATTTGATTCTTCACTTAGTACATCACTGAAACCTGTTGTGTTTTCTAGGCAACACAAATGTGCTGTGTTTGGAAACTATTACTCTGAAATAGCAACCTCAGAAATGATGGGCTCTATTGGGGAAATCCTAGAAAGCAAAGTTAGAAATTCTAAGTATCAGCACCCCCATTTTCAATTGAGAAGCAAGGGATGCATAAAAAAATATTCTAACTACAAAGCTGTTAAAGATCTGATCTTAACAGACACTGGCTCAAAAATTAATATCTAGATAAGATTACCTAAAGATAAATATTTGCAATAATGAATTTCTGTAATCTTTGTATAATGTCCAGTTATTTTTTTTTTTAATATTCAAAGCTCAGCTGAAGTTTTCCTGTGGCCACCTAATTAAATCAAAATATGTTGATCGCATTTGTTTCCTAATGAATTAGATCCAACTAGATTTGTCTATGTTTCCTCTAAATAGTTTTAAACATCTTGAGGGAGGAATCATAAATAACCAATTAGAGTATTCTTTCCTTGTGAATACAGTAAGTTCTTGATGATGAGCCATCATAAATAAATTGCATCATTTCCTTCAACCTTCCTTCCTCCTCTTTTGTTGTATGTGACACATGCTAAAAGGAAAGGGACTCAAAATATTTTATTTTATATATGCAATTTGTTACACAAATTGCCACTGGAATCATCTTTCAGAATACCCAAGCAAGCAAGGTCCACTTAAAAAGACTAAAGCCTTTAGATTGCCTGTAATGAACATTATTTAATAGTTTTTAACCAGTAGACTACAGAGCTAGGAATGATTAGAGGAAGAGAACATTGAAGGAAGTTTAGAAATTTGGTTCATGCTTAAAATATTTTCCCTAAGTCACTCTTGTGATTTCTGCTTGGATTCAGTCTCACGTGATACTTATTTTCCCATGCTCTCTTTTTCATCCCTTTGAAATTGAAGAATTGAAAGTCAGGTTTGGCTCTGAGTATAATGATGAGCAAAAACTGAGTATGAATTGTAGATTTGACAAGCAGAAATTGTTTCATATATATATATATATATATATATATATATATATTTTTTAATTGAAGCACTATCTTGTGCCAAACCAGCTTATGTTAATAATGGATAAGCACATTGCGAGAAATTCATACAATGAAATACTTTTCAGCAATTAAAATGGAACTACTGCTGATACTTGAAACAGTTTGCATAAATCTCATCACCATCATGTTGAGCAAAAAGTCAAATGAGAACATACTGCAAGATTCCATTTATGTGGGCCTCCCCGGTGGCGCAGCGGTTAAGCGCTGCGCTGTGGAGCTGTCGGCAGCAGCGATGCGAGTTCGACGCCCGGCCAGGGAGAATCCCACATGGTGCGGCAGACCTCTCCTGCCTCACCCGCTGCTCCCCTCAGCAGTGTACTTCTGATCTGCCTGTTCTGCTCCCCACTCTGTCTCTGGTGAACCTTCTCGCCGCCCCATGCCTCTGGCCTGTACCCCAGCTTGTATATATGAATAAAATAAAAAATCTTTAAAAAAAAAAAAGATTCCATTTATGTGAAATTCAAGAACAGCAAAGCTGACCTGTGGAGATAGAAATCAAAACTGCGGTTGACTGGGAGAAGAGGATAAACTGGATAGGAACATGAAAGAACTTCTAGATTTGAGGTAAGTTTCTGTATCTCAAGAACTGTGAAATTAAAAAAAGAAAATCAAGATGGTAGACTTTGGCTTTTGACTGTGAACTGTCTATTCGAGACTTTCTCTGTGGAATTATGGGACGAGATTACAGAGTTCAGTAGAACATGACAAAACATTCCAAAGTGTTCCATAGAGGGAACGTCAGCTCTCTTAGCATTCTTTTAGTCTCTAGAAACCAAGCACTAAAAAGTTAAGTGATTTTGACCCAATACTACTCTCTTTGCTTCTGTAGGATGAGAATTTGGCTTAGTGTTGTTATTTGTAATCCCTAAAGAATGTCTGCATCGTGTGGAAGAGTCTAGGGTTGTAATGAAACTGCCACAATAAAAGTTTATTGACATTCAGCTTTCAGCTTTAGGTACATGACAGGTCATCAGTAACCTCATGAAGAATAAACTTTTACACACTGGCAAAGGATACTGAAATATATTAGTATTGGCGATGTGAAAACTGGGATGTGCCAAATCACTTCTTACCACCAGACCAAACCTATAAAAGGCATTCAGTCAGAGAATAGCTCTTGTGTGAGCACTGCATTGTTAGCAGTAATGAGCAGAGACACCAAAGAGCAGATAGACTCATGCTCTTAGAACTTTTTAAACTTGCCTGGCTAGATACATTGTTTGGGGAGGGTGGGTGTTCTGTCTGAGGATTCTTTCCATCAGCCTGCTTGGGGAGAAGTTGGGCAGAAGCAGAATGCCTCAGGTGCGCTGGTACCCTGGGACAGACCTTAGATACAAGGAGGAAAGGGAAAAGGAAAGAGGGGGCAGGGCTACCTGGGCTGACCAAAGAGGGATGGGAATGTGGTGCTTATCTACTTCCCTAGAAGGATCCTGCCATTATTGCTCCACATTTCAGCTCCCTTGTTGATAGTAGGGCAGAAAGAACAACTTAGAGGAAGCATTGGTGTGGTTTATGCTTCCTGCTGCCACCGTCTTGATGGGTGCACCTGCCATTCATTCATCTATTGAACAGGGATGCCAGTCCTCTGCTGTGTTCTGCAAGAAGGGGCAAGTGATAAACAAGGTTCCAGCCTTTGCTGAGCTTGCAGGATTTATTCCTTGAGCTCAGGTGCTTCAATGGCTCCTTCATTTAGGGACCCAGAGACGTGGCAAGAGACCGTTCTTTTCTTGAGTTGGCCTACTGTTGTACAATTCCCTTAATATATTGAGTTCTTAAACTGCGTAGAATAATTTCATTTAACAAATAGGATTAATGTTGGCAGTTTTTAATCGTTGGCTTTTCTTTAACTAAAATCCCTAAATAAGTCAACATTAAATAATAGAGAATTAACTTTTAGCTTTGGAATGGAGAGAAATCTTTCAGGTTATTCATCGACTTGTAAGTATCAGTACTTACAGTCAGTTTTTCAATTGTTCTCAGCCTCATGTGCAACCAAAGCATTCATGAACGTTTTCAGTTTCTGTCTCACTTTAGCTTGTGCTTTTCTTTCTAGGGTGCTGCTGTGAAGTCTGTTGGGTGGAGACACTTGGGTTAAAATGGGTAAATGAAAGCGTCTTAAGTGGTGTCCTTAGCTTGGATGAAAGAGAAAGGAGACAGAAATGCACCATTCAAGAGGAAATGTGACATGCCCTTTGTTATCCATGGTATTATGAGCAAACTCATTTAGAAGACTAGAGAAGAGTGCAGGTAAGTTTTTTATATGCCACAGGTTTCAGTGATTACTTAGCCCAGGGAGCTGGGGCTGACTCCCTAGTAGCCCAAGGATTCTGCACCCCTATCTTGCATCCTGCTGCACTCAAGTTGACTCTTTCACATTCAAGGGCCTTTTTTTTTTTTTTTTATGAGGAGGAACCTCAAAATGCCTAGAGCTCAGGTCCACATTCACCATTACCGGATCTACCCCCCAATGGTCCGAGGCGGGGGTGGGGGTGGGGGGGGGATGGATTAGTGGTTTCATCCTTTTGCACAAAGGAGCCTATTTCTACTTTCAGGCTTTCTCTTGTTGTTGTCTAGACACTTCAGGGAAAAACAAATTTAAGTCAGCGGTAAAATTTTGTTCTAAAAAAAAAGAAGATGTGTTAAATCATTTGTAAAGACATTAACTATCCTATGCCTGGAGATTTCTTTACTCACCAAACTTCTGCAGATATTTTGCGGCCCCAGAAATAGTGGTTAGCTCTCACATGCTGTTCTGCTTCAGCTAGCTTCATGCGGCCACCTGCAGAAGTAGTTCTTGGTTTCTCTTCCTTGTCTAGATGCTGGTTGGGGCAACATTTAGAAAAACACAGATTTTCATATTCCCATTCACACATGCATGTGAGTGAGGATATCAAAGAATTACCTCGACTGTTTCATCGTTTGCTGAATGTTTTGTTAAGATTATTTCCAGCTGAATTTTTTTTGATTGATTAATTTTTTTACATTATTGTTCATTTTTGGACAGTATATGATTTCTCCCCTCAAGGGTAGTCCCCATAGTTCTCCCACCACAGTTCTCCCACCAACATAGCACCCATTGATGGAGGAGATACAACGCAAAATGAGATTAGAACTAGACCCACACAAGGAAGTGGGGGTAGAAGAAATCAACATAACCATTGGCACCCGGCTCCTGTGGTGCAGAGCATGGGTAGGCGCTAAACAGCAGCCTCTAGGGCCAAGCATATGGAGATTTAGCCCATTGTAGAATCTCCCGGTCTCTTTTCTAATTCTAACTAGCCAGTAAACAGCCATCCTACAGGATGAGCCCCCTCCCAACTGAAAGAGGGTTATGTCAGTACCATCCTGGCAGGAACTCTCAGCAGCCATTTCTCTGCCCACCTGTGCCTATACAGGTGCTTTCCTTTACCAACTCTGTCCCTCTGCAGGGCAGTGGCCTGCCTGTCTGCCCGTGACCTACACCATGCAGGCCTTTCTTAGCAAACCTGCCCCTCAGTGGGGCAGCTCTTCCTGTCCACTTGTGCCTGTACAAGTGTCCTTTACTTCCTTGCCCTAATACACCTGTTCTTTAATTATAACTGAGTCTCTGTCTCGTGGAGAAACTTGTCACGTGCCACCGAAGGGAGCTCTGGTGAAACCTTTCCCAGAGTGAACCCAAGGACCCTGCTCTGCTCTCAAATCCTTCGACTCTAGAATGACATCACCCATGATGCATCACCACAGTCCCTGCGCTCTTCCCTCCCCGGGTTTGACTCTTTTCTCTCCCCCTCCCCTCCTGTATACCTCAGATCTCCAATCAGCTTGCAAGTTTTGTCTTTTTCCTGACCCTTTGTTCATTTTCCCTGTATTCCACTTACAAGTGAAACCATCTGAT